>PVIW01012997.1:0-29419 GCA_004026585.1 Noctilio leporinus | reverse complement strand
AAAGAATGGGTTTAGAAAGGCTGGGGAAGGGAGGAATACTTAGATTGAGGACTGGGAATGCGTTATAGCCACAGAGTGAATAGACTTTAATTCGAGAGTAGGGGAGGGTCTTGGGTATTTAGGTGGATTGAGGTATAGGGGGGATTAAGAATATGTGAGGAGTAACTTTTGCAAAGGATATGTTGGGGCTTAATAGTTCGTATTGCTCTCGGTATAATTCAGGTGCTTGAGATTGGCAGCAATCCCTGTCCTGATGCTGCCTCTTTTTCTTGGTCAGGACTTTACAGTCTATAGTCTATATTCTAGCCGGTCTTGGAGCGTGGCAGGGCCTCTGATTGTCGCAGTAGGGCTGATTCTGAGTGTCCGCCCCCAGGTAGGCTGGGCCTTCAGCAGCCTGGCTGGGTTTTAGGGCTACCGGTGTTCTGGAGCCCGCAGGGAGCCCCCTCCCACTCCTGGCGGAGGTTCCGGCCCAGGACGCGCCCCCAGCACTTCTGCAGGGCAGCCCGCAATTTCGCTGGTCCCTGTGACGACTGGTCCCGCCCCCGCAGTTCCGGGAGGAGGCTGGGCCTGTCAGTCAACACTGTCCGGGGTCCGCCTACACTGTCCCGCCCTTCCGGGGCGGGCACCACGCCCCCAAGCCAACCAGCTCTCCTCGGAGTCCTTTACGCGGCCTCTGTGATGAGCCCCTCCCAGGCGTGGGCGGGGTGGCCTTTGTCTCCGGCAATAGCGGGTCAGTTACCCCCGCCACTAGTTCCGGCTCGCTGGCTCGCTGCTTGGAGTTTCCTGCGGAGCCTGGGGGCCCGTGTGGTCGCGCAGGGCTGGGCCTCCCCCCTCGCAGGGGCCTCTAGCTGCTGTTTCCCCGGTGGCCCAGCAGCTCCGTTTTTCAGCCCTCTCGCCGCCCCGCTGGTGCACTTCCCGCAGGACTCTTCTCCTCCGCCTCTAGCCCCGCGCAGAGCCTTCTCTCCCTGTTGCCGGGGTGAGTCTCTCACACAGTCCCTCCCCTGCAAGAGTTCAATTCCGGGTTCCCTATGGCGTTTTCCCTCGCTGCCCGCACTTCTCTGTTGAGACTTCCAGTCGCCAGCAAGCCTGGAACTGGCCCCAGTCAAATGCGCCCCTCTGGGCAGAGCCGCCCCTGCCCAGAGCCAACCTCGGCCCGCCGGCCGGTCGGTCGGGAACGCCTCACCTACTGTCCTGCTGGCCTCCTCTGCCTCTGGGCTGTGCTCCCCTGTGTCCAGATGCTGCCCATTCCAATCCCTAGGGTCCTGAAGACGTCTCACGCTCCTTATCCTGTCCTCTAGCTGCTTTGGTACTCGAGAACACCATCAGCACTGCTCTCTACTCTGTCGCCATCTTGGAGATCTCTAATTTGAATTTTAATAAGACCTATGTTTAACAACACAAAATTCCTAAAAAAAACTAACTGGCTCTTTCAAGAGGGTATGAGCCAGCTGCAGTACACTCTCATTTGTCCTGCCGTTCTTAGATCCTCTAAGTGGCCTTGACTTTCAAAGACAAGAAGCTATTTATGGATTGTCAGCCTCATAGACTCTTGTTTAGGGCATATATTCTTTCAAAAGCTGCAGAAGCTGACTGAGGGTGAATTTGCAGGACTGGTCTGTGGTCCTGGACCACAACAGCCATCATGCCTTGTGGTCAGAACAGTAAGCTCTGTGCCAGTGAGAAAACACCACCATAACCAATCTGAGACTCAGGGTCTCAAGAGTGTTCAGGCCACTGCTGCAGAGGAAGAAGCAGCCATTATCTCGTCCTCTTTTGCTTTGGGGATGCTCCCTGCACACTCCTCAGGTGCTGCTGAGTCTCTCCTGTGTGTTGCCAGGGCTGCTGCAATTGTTTCATACAAAAGACCTGATGTAAATGCCCAAAGCAATGTTCAGAAAAGCATAAAAATTCCTCCTGGGGCTCAACTTCCATGGAAACCTCTGGCCAAACTCTTCTAACTAGGAAGGGGAGCTGGTGCAGTCCCCGCTGTATGAGTAGAAAATGAAGGAGCCCATTAAAGAGGCAGATATGCTGAAGATAGCCCACAGAAGGTACAGGGACACTTCCCGGAGATCCTCAGGAGAGCTTCTGATGTATGGATCTGGGCATTGGCCTAGGATTATAGAACTCAAGTCCCACAGTCATTCCTACACCTTTCTCTGCAGCCTAGAGGACAGCAGTGACGGGTGTCAGCAGCAGCTGGTGATTTCCTACAAAGGGATTCTAATACCCCTACTGGGTGTGTGTGATATTTTTGAATGGCAACCTTGTCTCTGAGGAGTGGAGGAGATCTGGAAATTGCTGAATATTTTGGGCGCCTATGATGGAAAGAGGCACTTCATCTTTGGGGGAGCCCAGGAAACTTATCAACCAAGATTTGGTGCAGGAAAGTTACGTAAGGTGTCAGAAGGTGTCCAACAGTGATCCTACATGCGACGAGTTCCAAGAGCCCAGCCTGAAACCACCAAGATGCAAGTCCTGAAGTTGCTGCTCAAGGCCAGTAATAGCATCTCCTCAGCTTCCCCACCGCATTATGAAGGTTTGAGAGTTAAGGAAGTGGGAGCCAGAGCTGAAGCCCGGCACCCAGAGCCAGCATGGTCTGAAGGGAGCCCCAGGGCCACATTCAGCGGCAACTCTCACCCTGAGTGAGGTCAAGAGGAATTCCTCATTCTGGTTGGGAAAGCCTGTTAAGCGGTGTTCCTAAAATGCAAAGTATCTTGTTGGCCTATCTTTTATTTGTTTGTTTATTTATTTGCTTTTTTAAGTGTTTTTGTTTTAGACATAGTTTACAGAGAAAGTTTCAGTGTTTGCCAGATGGGACAGGGATTGGGGGAATGGGTGAAAAAAGGTAAAAGAATTAAGAAGTACAAATTGGTAGTTACAAAATAGTCACAGGGATGTGAAGTCCAGCATATAGGAATATAGTCAATGATATTGTAAGAATTATGTATGTATGGTGTCAGATGGGTGCTAGATTTAGTAGCACAATCACTTGGTAAGTTATATAATGCCTAATCAGCATGTTGTACATCTGAAACTAATGTATATCAGCTGTAATTGAAAAATATAAAATTATTTGAATTCAAAATGTTTATGAATGATAAGGAACCCACATTTATTGCTCTTAACAGGCTTAGAATAAGAGTTTTGTTTTTGAAATCCAAATTGGTAATCCTTAAATCACTTTTGTTAATCAGAACTAATAATATGACTTTAGGATAGGACTATCTTTTGACATTTGAAGTAACTCAACACTAAAATAGTTGGGAGTAGAAGATAGATAGGTAGATAATAGATGGATATTTAAAGTAAAAATTGGTCACTTAAATTTTTTTCAACTGCAGTTGGCATACATTATTATATTTGCTTCAGGTGTGCAACATAATGCTTGGGCATTTGTATCCTGATGGGTCTAGTGCTGCCTGACACCATGCATGGTTATTGCAATATTGTTGACTATATTTCCTATGGTGTACCCAACATTATATGTAATAACCAATATATAGAAGCAAACTAAGTGTCCATTGATAGAAAAATGAATAAAGAAGATATTATATATATATGTATATATAGATCATATATATATATTTCTGGTTTGCCTTTCTACATTAAGACTTTCTTTTTGTAAATATATATATATATATATATATATATATATATATATATATATATAAAATTTATATATATATAGAGAGAGATTCAGTTGTTTTTCAAGAATATTTGAGAATAAAAATCATAGTGAATTTGGAAAAAAATAAATGCAAAAGTAAGACTATTTATTGTGTCCCTTGTTAACAAAAGAGTGAAAAACTAGAAAAAATAAATGAGTCTGTATCCCTGTATAGAAGGGAGATGGAAATGGAACATTACAGGGAGGTTTCATCTATTTTTATGAGTCTAGAGTAGTAAAATACTCAAAGTTAAGTTATTAATAGACTATTTTGCTACATAAAATTTTCACTAAATCACTATATCATGAAGAAATGCTCCCACTCCCTCCAACTGTTTCAGGAGGCCCCAAGGGGCTCCCTTATTGTGCTCCCTAGGTCACATGGATGGCAGCTCCCACAGACACACCTGCCCAAAAGTTCTTCCCAACATGCAGAAACTTGGTCCCCACCATCCTTTGGTACCATCCCATTCTGCTGGATATCCAAGGTTTTCTCAGTTTTATGGGGCTTGGGAATCTTCTTCAAAGTTAGTTCTTTTCTCTCTATTGTGCTCTGTTAAAGATGTCCCAGAGTCAAGGTGCTCTAGGACATAACAGATTTAATGGGATAAGTGCTTTGGTTTCACATATAGTCCTTCTATCCTGTGGAATATACCAGATGCTAAGATGACTGGGTCAAGGCCATTTTATAACCTGGCCCTTTAGCTGTGTCCGGTAAGACACTTCTCTCCAATGATATAGCTTTTGTTGCTTTACTTAATCTACATTTAAGCTATGATTTTCCTAGCAACCCTGTCTATCACCTTGAAAGTATTCTTTTATTATCTATGTCAGAATGTTCAGTTGCAATTGATGTCTCTCTCCCTCTCTGCCTCTCTCCCTCCCCGCCTCTCTAAAAATAATAAATAAAACCTTAAAAAAAAAGAATGTTCAGTTGCAATATATGTTTATGTATGCCTTAATTATAATTGTAGAATTATTTTCACTTCTTTTTTGAAAAAAAAAATGTATCTGCCTCTATTTTAAAAAACATGCAGTATAGTAAGATACTTGGGAAGATTGGGGCATTGTATACAATATACCTGCCTTCTTGTGATGGTTAATTTTACATGTCAACTTGACTCGGCCTCAGAGTTCTCAGACATTCAGTCAAATGTTTTTCTGGGTTCTGTAGTCTGAATGTTTGTGTCCACCAAAGTTTGTATGTTGAGATTCTAACTCCCCAGAGTAATATTAGGATGTGGGCCTTGGGAAATGCTTAGGTCATGAAGGTGGAAGCCTCTTTAAAGAGATTAGTGTTCTTAAAGAAAGGAATCCTACAGAAACCCCTTGCTCTTCTGCCATGGAAAGGTATAACGAGAACTCAGTTCTTATCTGACCATGTTGTACACGGATCCTGGAATTTCAGTCTCCAGAACTGTGAGAACTAAATTTATATTCATTTTTAAAAAAGGAAGGAAAAAAAAATAGTCTGTGGTATTTTGTTACAGGAGCCCAAATGGACTAAAAGACCAAGTATTGCTCTAAGGATATTTTTGGATGAGATTAACATAAAAAAATATTTAATTAAATGTATCAGAGTAACATTGGTTAATAACATTATGTAAGTTTTAGGGGTACAACTTTATAATACAACATTCATATACTACACTGTGTGCTCACCACCTGAAATCTAGTCTCCTTCTGGAACCATAAATTTGATCCTCTTTATCCTAATCATCTTACCCCCACTTTCATTTTGGCAACACCATTATGTATCTGTCTCTATAAGGTTCTTGTTTGTTTTTCCTTTATTGCTTTTATAATACATTCCACATGTGATTTTAGTTTATGTTTATGTTTATGTTCTTTTCTATTTGACATATTTTGCATAGCATGATATTCTCATGATCCATCCGTGTTGTTGCAAATGGCAATATTTTGTCTTTTTACAGGGCTGAGTAGTATTCTATTGTGTGTGTGTGTGTGTGTGTGTGTGTGTGTGTGTGTGTATACCTCATCTCTTTATACAGTCACTCATCAAGGGACACAGGTTATTTCCATGTCTTGGATATTGTGAATAATGTGAAAGAAAATAAGGGTTCATACATTTACACAATGGAATACTACACAGCAGAAAGAAAGAAGGAACTCCTAACCTTTGCAACAACATGGATGGAACTAGAAAGTATTAAGCCAGTTAGTGAAGGACAAATACCATATGATCTCACCCATTACAGGACAATAATGAACAAAACTAACAACAAGCAAAACAGAACCAGATATATGAATACAGGGAATAGGCCTTCAGTGGTCAGGGGGAAGGAGGTTTGGGGGAGGGGGGAGGAAGAAGCAAGGAAGGGGAGCAGTTTAGACAAGAACCTAGTATGGAAGAACCATGGACATGGACAACAGGTGGGATTGACTTTGGGGGGGAATGGATGGGTGGGGAAGAAGACAGAGAGGAGCAAAAAGGGGATGGATGTAATACAACAACAATAAAATTAAATTTAAAAAAATAAGAAAATAAGGGTTCATATAGTTTTGCAAATAAGTGTTTTCAAAATTTTTGGGTACACACCCAAAAGAGAAATGGCTGGGTCATGTGGTATCTTCATTCTTAAGTTTTTGAGGAACCTTCATACTGGTTTTCAAAGTAGCTTAAAATTTAAATCTATAGCCTGAGTAAATTAGGCTGCCCTCCACAATGTGGGTTGGCCTTTTCTTATAAGTTGAAGACCTGACTAGAACAGGCTGAGGTCACATGAATTCTCCCCCCTGATGGCCTTTCAACTTAGACATTGACTTTTTTCTTGCTTTTGGGATTGAACTGAAGCTTTGGCTTTTACTGGATCGCAAGCCTGCTGATCTTTAGTCTGGAACATATTAGCTCTCCTGGTTTTCACGCCTTTGGAATTAGACTAGAACTAAACCCTCAGCTCTCCTAGGTCTCTAGTTTGATGACTCACTCTGAAGATCTTGGACTTGCCCACCTCTATAGTTGTGTGAGCCAATTCTTTATAATCTCTCTCTCTCTGTCTCTGTCTCTCTCTCTCTCTCTCTATATATATATAATTATTAGGATATTTATATATTATATATGCATGATTTGTAAACTACACACATGCACATTGTATTAGTTCTGTTTCTCTAATGCATTGCCTGATACACTGAACCTTGGCTCTGTCAGCCTGGGCACCCCACCATGGCAATGGTATACATAATAGTTTTTTATATGAGCCTAATTTATTTATTGAGTAAATCTTTGAAACATAAGGAAGTATTTTTCTTTATACTTACAGCAATAGATGTTTTCACCATAGTCATAGATCTCAATGATTATTTGAATAAGCTGATTTAGTAAAATACTATGTCCTAGAAATGATGGAGAATAATTTAAACTTACTCCTAACTATATAATCATTAACTTTCATGTTTAATTAATCATAGTTTACATGTTTAGCAAGTTAAATTACTCTAAGGGAGCCTGAGTAGTGGTTTATATAAGCTATACAAAATTAAAGGGACGGGGAATTTTTGAGATTCCTTTAAGGTTATTTTTAAAAAAAGATTTTATTTATTATTTTAGAGAGAAGGGTAAGAAGAGAAGCAGAGAGAGAGAGAAAGAGAGAGAGACATCCATGTATGGTTGCCTTTCACCTGCCTCCAGGCACAGACCTGTCTGGAGAACTGGCTTGCAACTTGGTTATGTGCCCTGGCTGGGAGTCAAACCAGTGACCTTCACAGGCTGGCACCCATCTACTATGCCACCGGCCAGTCCTTAAGGTACTTTTTAAAAAATATACTTTTTGAATATTTGAAAATATTTTATAAGATTTAGTTTACTTTGAGATAGGATTATCCTTTGTAAATAAAAAACAAAGCTCTGAAGGGAAAAACACCAACTCATAAGTCTCCCAGAAACTAACCTTGGCTCTAGCAGTAATTAGCTGTTTGACTAGTTCATATCTGTGGGTCCTATTTTTCTTACGTGCAAGTGCTGGCAATGATCAGATCCTCTCTGTGGCTTTTTATATTACGTCTCCTATAGGCAACAATCTAAGAGTGGCAGAGGTTTTCTTGGTATTACTCATTCATCTAAACTCATCTTTCCTGACTTGTGTTTTTCTCAACTGCTACACATTTCCAGAAACCACAGAGTGATCATCTCCACCCAGCCAGCTCCACTGGGGAGAAATAAATCTGATACTCATTTGTCGTAAGTGTAAATAATTTAAAATGGCTTCAAATGTTACTGATTCTCTGGGTATGTTTGTTTGTTTTGCATTTTAAAAAGAGTGACATTTTAAGCTAAATAAGTGAACCTTAAAAGTGGTATTTCAGATAAAAAAGTATAGTTTGGGGCATTAGTAATTTTCTTGGCCATTTAAAGATCTTTCAAGGTAATTGCCTACTTGGCTTAACTATAATACTGAGTCAGGATCTACAATATTGCAGGTGCGAACTGGCCAAGAAGTAGAAGAGTTGCTATCACACATACACTAGTAATTTTTAATTACCTGTTACGTGCTAAGCATCATGCTAGTGGATAGGTATGTAGTGATTAATGGAGAAGATGCATAGACTTCTGTACTTAACTGTCATCATGAAGTCTACAGACTTTAACAGAGAAATACTGAACCCCCAGGCCCTACGTGGCATAATAGTTTTCTATTCTCACTTGATGAGTAGACTTATAACCACTGGATGTAAAAGATAAGAAGAGTTCCCCTCATTTTCTACCCTAAAGTATCTCCTCTTATTATTATGTGTCCATCTTGCTTCTTTGCTTTAAGGAAGAAAGGACTTTAAAAAATGTTTTATTGAGACAAAAAAAAAAAATTAAATGCTATCTGTACATTTTAATAATTAAAATTGTACAAATAGCTATAATGCCAAATTTAGTTGAAAATAATACAACAAAAATTAATCATTTACTTATCAGATACCAATATTTATTTGACCCAAAGACCCAGATTCAACTATTGGATGTTAATAAATGTTCACATTTAATCAAATGTAAGTACATAGACTAGAGAAAATTCTTATATGGGACTTCTTTAGCTTTATTAATTCACCAAACCTGAAATATTGTTCTTTGTAACATTGGAAATGATAGCTTTACTTTGTAATAGGAAATCTGCATAGCACTATAAAAACAGGACATTTCATTCCTGGCCTATACACACTTTCAGAAGCAGTAGTTTTGCAGTTCTGAAAACTTAGCATAAAGACATTGAGTCTTGAAAATTTATTTCAGGCATGAAAAGTATATGTGTGTGTGTGTGTGTGTGTGTGTGTGTGTGTGTGTGTGTTTGTATGACTATTTATTAAAAAAATAACCACTTCCAGGAGCAAACAGGTTATATGATGAAAGTTTTCTGAAGTTTCATACTTTTTGCTTAATGGTTTGCAATATTAAGTCTGCAAGTACAAACAAGATTGAAAAATGAGTAATAAATACAATTTATGTTGATTGTTGATATAATTACAGTTCCTGGTACAAATTGGACCAACTAACAAGGAGCAGAGTAACTAATTTAACCAGTAAAATAGATCATCATATCTATTAAGTATTTCTTAAAACTTGATCATTAGGGTATCCTAGACACATTATTTCAGCTTTATTTTATGATATTTCCCCCTACCATAATGGGAAGTATGTATCAGAATGGTAATTTTGAACCCTAAATTTTTGGTTTCAATTTTGTGATTTGGGGTAGGTCACATATCTAATGTAATCCTTCTATTATATATATATTAAAAAAAGGTTTCATTTTCAAAGTTCTTTAAATCAATTTTAATGAGTTTCTGTAAATTAAATTTATGAAGGTTTAAAAAGTCCTACATAAGAATTTTCTCTAGTTATTTACATTTGATTATAAATTTAGAAGGTAGATCACTACTGGGTACTTTCTGCTGTACCAAGATGTCTCTCACCTTGAAGATAAAAAAAATAGTGTATTTAATTCAGATTGATCTTAGCTGGCACTTAGGTATGGAGACTTCAGCATAACTAATGTTTGTGCATAAATGTATGCCATCTCACAGAAGTGGTGAGCCAATTCCTGGTGTTCAGATTGAGTTTAAAGTCAACCACTGGGAAGATATGTTCTAGAAGGCTACAAGTGCTCATAAATTCAAATGATCTCTGTGTTCCTGTGAATTTTGGTGTGGAATGGGCAACTGACAGAGCCTCAAAAATTGATCTGTGGGTTGTGAAGGAGAAATAAAGGGCAACACGGCAGACACAGCTAATGGACAAATAAAATTCTTACTTTCCAGATTGTGAGTAGGTGGGGCTCTGTGTCTGGGCCCCTGAATGAAGGGAAGTGAGAATGATGCATACCTCTTTAAGAAACACATGTAGCTTCTTTTTGCTTTTATTTTTATATTTTCAAAATACAGAATAAATGGTAAGGAACCCAAAGACCTAGACAAGGACAGCATCCTTTAAGGCCTTAAACCAGGAAATACCCAGTAGGCTTTACAAGTCAGAAATACTATCTATTGCATGGAGCCATTGAATGATGGAGGGTTGGTGGACATATTGAAATATTATTTAACCTTCCTAACACAGAATTTGACGTTTTTGTTGATATAGCACTAGCTCAAGAGATTGAAGGGCTGTTAAAGAGTAATGCTGTACATTTTTTGTGGTCTCTCAATTTCCAGTGTTTGCATTGTGCTTTACAGAGGCCTATGAGGTAGTTGAAGGGGCAAATCCATAAGAATTTTACTAGAGAAACTGAATCTTAGGAAACATCCCTTAGGACACACTGATGATAAATGTCTCAGAGGCGTGAAGACTTCCAGCTCAGGCATCTGAATATAATGCCCATGCTTCTGTAATGTCCTTCAGCCTGATAAAGCCTATAGTTAATAGCTTCAATGTATCCATGGCGCTGCAAATGCAATCTTAAGGCCCAGTTGCATTTTTCTTTAAAAAGTTTTATTTAAGTGTATTGTATATACAGGAACGTATATATATTATAAATGGTTGGCTCCAAAGATTTTCACAAAATAAGCACAAATATGTAACCATCACCCAGGTAAAGGCATTCTCCCCCCACATTCCCAGTTACTAATTCGCATCCAGAATGACCTACTTGTATATACTAGTAATTTAACCTATACACTAGTTTAACTGCATTATGTTATATGTAAATTTAATAATATGTATTTTCTATGTAGCTTTTTTTAAACTAAATATTGTACCTAAAAATTTCATATTGTTGTGTAGTTGAAGATTGTTGCTTTTCATTGTATATGTTATTTTCTGCACACAAAACCAAACCAAAGGGCACAGAAATTAGACTTAAGAGAAAGTTTCTTATGCTTGCCATTTTCCTTTTTATCCCAACTTTTTACATTTCTGTAAACCTATTCTTGTAGGAAAAGAGGCCATCAAAAGGTATTTGACAAAAATGTTCTGTCTGTTTTACATGGAGAGGGATCTATTTTAGTCTTTATTATTTAGGTATTCTATATAGGTATACTTTTTAATTATTCTAAACAGAAAGGCTTATTTTAAATTTGTGTACACTTCAAAGATGAAAATATTAACTTAGTATAGACAAAGCACCATTGGACTTTGAATTTGGGAAAAGTGTATTTTAATTTCTACCATGAGATTTTGTTTAGATAATTTTTTTCAAGGCTCAGCTTTGGAATCTGCATGATGGAAGTGATATTCCTGCCTCAAAAATATTTTAGTATGCAAATATCATATACACAAAAACCCTTGGGAATCCTAAAAGCATTACATGAGTATTGGTCATTATTAGCAATAAACTTAAAAAGTAAGTGGACATTAAAGCCAAGTATTCATGATAACTAAAACAAGCTTAAGGTTAAATCTGTCTAATTTTTCCTCATTCTCTCTCTCTCTCTCTCTCACTCGCTCTCTCTCAATTTACGTTTGTTTACTTAGACATCAAGAGAGTAAAAGCAACACAAGGAAGAGAAAGCTATTCAAGAAACATTAAGCTTGAAATTCTTGCCAAGAGGTAGGCAGGCTCCCCACAGAGTAAGGTGTTAACGGTTATAGACATCCATTCCTCCCCTCTCTCTGGACTCATAAATTGGCTAGATGCCCCAGTATCCACCCTGGACATTAAAATGCCCAAATGCCTGGGTTCACTTTCAGCGTGTGGTTACACCCTCCCCAAGGAATCTACAATTTCATGTACCTACTCCTATTCTCCCTGTGCCAGCAGAAATGCACAACAATGAAAGGCAAATTTATAGGTCAATGAGTTGAAAATTGGTTGTCTTTAAATTTCTGATTTTTAAATACACTTGGTACAAATTGATTCAAATTAAAAAGTAGGTTAGAATGAAAAAAAAGGAGAGCTGCCACTTTGTATTAATATTCACAATATTGCCTACCTATGTTTAGGTTTCAGATTAATATAGTACTGACTTGGCTCCTGTCTCTATCAATAAGAAAAGGATAATAAAGTGGATAAATGCAAATCAAAGAATTTGGGTGTTGCATGATGCATGACTTTTCAAGTTAAAAAAAAAAATGATGCTCATCTGGGAACAAACTAACTTAAAGATTTTAAGGGCCAATTTCAGCTCAGCTGCTGGGGTTTGTTTGAAATCTACCAGTGACTGAGGTGTGAAACTTCAATTTGATACAGTAAATCTTGTTGACTGTTATTTTAAAGGACTGAAATGTGCTTTTATAAAAAAATTATCTGGAATAAAAAATACATTTTTACAATCTCACTCTGTCATAAACTTTCATGTCAGGTTTTTGCTCCACAATACACGCAGAGGATATGTTATACAGAAATAGGAAGGAAAAACAAATGACTTGTTTTGCTTTCCATTATAAGAGAGACAGCAATGGTTATATAGCATTCATGTAATCAAAATATTAAATATTACATGGTTGATCAGAAATAACCAATCAGCATATCTTGAGTCATAAGACCATTGCTTATTGCTGCAGAATATTTTTTTTTCATTTGATATGCTGTGATCCACATACACAAGAATTCTCTTTACCATATTTCCTGAAAGACTTATTATAAATTCCAGGCCAAAATTCCAAGAGAGGGGACCCTAAATTATTTCCTTTCTATACTAATATTTTAAAATTTTGGCTTTCCAAAAATAAGGTTTTAAATAAACTGCATTGTAATTAATTAAATTATCATTTTTTTCATAATACGTGCTATTATTTCAAATTTGAAAGCAGTTAAACAGATTTTACTTGCGTGAATATAATGTCATTCATATGGATGTGTGAGACTGCAAGGTTACAGGTTTGAAATGACATCAGATCACTGACATTAACCATTGACACATTATGCATCAATAAATTGTTGTGCATATCAATAGATAGAAATGCTAGGGGGAAAAGGCTAGCAATTTTTGTCTTAATGAACTTAATTTTTTTCAGAACAGAGTAGTTTCTGTATCTACTGACCTTTGACATTGGGCACACTAGAAAGGCATTTAAAAATAAAATAATTAGGAGGTGAAAAAAAACCCAAGACATTACTCACCTCTTTGAAAAGACACCAATATAATATGCTATTAATCCCAAAAGAAGAAAAGAGTCCTTAGGTTTTTAGGGTTTCAGTATATTCATCTCTCTCTCTCTCCCCCTATGTTAGACACCAATCACAAGCAGGAGGTGTTAGGTGACCCACAACGTCTGTCCAACTTGGCAATAAATTGGAATCTCCCAAAATTCCCTCTTCAGGTTTGATAATTTGCTAGAGCAGTTCTCAGAACACAGGAATAGCAGTTTACTTGTGATTGCTGATTTACTATAAAAGATATTTTATAAGGGATACAGAGGAAAGGCTAAAGAAAGAGCTACATAGGCGAGGTCTGGAAGGATCCTGAGTGCAGGAGTCTTTCTCTGTGGAGTTGGGGTGCACCACTCTCCAAGAACATAGATGTGTTCACCAACCTGGAAGCTTCCCCAACCGTGACTTTTGGGGTTTAACAGAGGCTTCATCATGTAAACATGATCAATTATTAACTTCATTTCCAGCTCTTCTCCCCTCCCTGGAGAGTGGGAGGTGAGGCCAAAAGTACCAAACCTCTAGTCATGGCTTGCTCTTTCTAGTGGCTAGCCTGCACCCAGGAGCCATTTAGGAGAGAACCACAGGCCATCTCATTAAAACAAAATATGTATATTCCTATTACCCAGGGAAATTTTAAAGGCTTTGGGAGCTCTGTGTCAGATGCTCTTATCACTCAGTAAATTAGAAAAGTCTTAGGCGCGCTATGTTAGGAACCAGTGTCAAAAATTAATTATTAAACAAAAGATTTTGCTAGCACTCCTATTCATAAGAAGTGTAGGAGCTCTGTGTCACACACTGGGGGTAAAAGTAAGTATACCTTTTATTGTTTTACAGTGTGTCTACACTGCTAAATAATGGAAGAACTGGTGTTTTAATCTAGGATGTCATGACCAACTCACAGCACTTACCCACTTATAAAAATTCTAAGGAGATACCAGCATTATTAAAATATTGTTTAATGAATTGCTTTACTGAAAACTATTAATGTTATTATAGGCTACATTAGATTATTAAGAAATAATTCTCTACAATAAGGAATTTATGATAAGAGACAAAATAGAAAAGCTCTTGTGATTTATCCATGTTATTATTTAGGAAAGTAGTAAAGTTAGCTATTTCCGATGTAAGAAAACTAGTAGGAGTTTAGTGCAAATGCTACTGAATTCCATTTGACAAAATACTGAAACATTTCTTGTCTGTATGAACAGAAAAATTCTGAAAGAATGATACCAGCAATTACACTCTAGGAGAATCAGCTTATATTTTACTTTTAACTAATGTGGCAACTAGATATACAAGACTAGGAAGATTTCATTTGTCTTTAATCCAGTTCAACAGAAATTTATTGAACTCTTACTTAGAGTATGGTTTTGCTTCAGGGGGTGTGGATTTATAGATGAATAAGAAAATGGTTCTGATTCTTACTGACCTTACATCAAGAACATTTACAGTGGTATAGGATATTCCCTATAGAAGCTACTTCTTTCATCCATCTTATTTAATTTAGGACTGATATTCTGGGTATCTACATCTTCCAGCCAGAGATCATACCTATTCCAGGAAAAAGCTAAATAATTTGCAGACATTTTCAGTCAATTCCCAACTACTACCATCTATATTACTAGGAATCTGGCACTGACTTATATACCTATTGCTGTGGTTGGGACATACTTAGTACATAAAATGTGGCCAATGGACTAGCAGTATTGGCTTTACTTGGGAACTTATTTTTTAAATTATATTTTATTGATTATGCTATTACAGTTATCCCACATTTTTGCCCTTTGACCTCCCTCACCCCAGTACCACCTTCTCCCTCAGGCAATTCCACACCTTTGTTCATGTCCATGGGTCATACATACAAGTTCTTTGGCTACTCCACTTCCTATACTGTATTTTACATCGCCATGGCTATTCTGTGACTACCAATTTGTATTTCTTAATCCCTTTACCTCTTCTCCCATTCCCCCTCAACTCCTCTCTCATATGGTAATCATGAAAATGCTCTGTGTCTATGTTTTTGTCTCTGTTCTTGTTTGCTTAGTTTGTTTTAAAATTCAATTGTTAATAGGTATGTGTTTGTCACTGTTTTATTATTCATAGTGTTGATCTTCTTTTTCTTAAATAAGACCCTTTAACATTTCATATAATAATGGTTTGGTAATGATAAACTCCTTAGTTTTTTTTTTTTTTTTTTTGTTATCTGGGAAGCTCTTAATCTGCCCTTCCATTCTAAATGATAGCTTAGCTGGATAGTGTAATCTTGGTTGTAAGTCCCTGCCTTTCATGACTTTGAATATTTTTTGCCAATCCTTTCTAGCCTGCAAAGTTTCTGTTAAGAAATCAGTTGATAGTCTTATGGGGACTCCCCTGTATGTATTTAACTGCTTTTCTCTTGTTCTTTTAAGATTCTTTCTTTATCTTTAACCTTTGGCATTTTAATCGTGATGTGTCTTGGGGTGGATTTGTACAGTTGTCTATCTTGTCTATCTTGTATGGGACTTTCTGTGATTCCTGTGCTTGCATGTCTATTTCTTTCACCAAATTAGGAAAGTTTTCTTTCTTTCTTTTTCAAATAGTGTTGCAATTTCACGCTCTTTCTCTTCTCTTTCTGACAGTCTTATGTTGTTCTGACTGGCTGTTTTTTTGTTTCCTTTTGTTCCATAACATTGATTTGATTCTCAGCTTTATCCACTTTACTGTGGATTCCCTATAAATTGTTCTTTATTTCCATTAGTGTATCTTTCATTTCCACCTAGATCTTATTTATGCCACTGAAGTACTCAATAAGTTCCTTGAACATCCCTATAACTAGAATTTTGAATTCTTCATCAGATAGATTGCTCATCTCCATTTTGTTTAGTTCTTTTTCTGGAGCGTTAATCTATTCTTTCATTTGTGCCATGTTTACTGGTCTGTTCATGTGTGCCCTCCATGTGGGCTGCATAACCCTCCTTTTGTAGATGAGCCTTGGCTGCTGTTGGCAGATCAATGGGAGGGATTTACCCAGGCCAGTTAGCTGCAAGGACTGGCCTGACCACTGACCACCAAGCTCTGCCTCCTGTTAAGAGTCAGTCATGCAGGGGCAGGGTGGTGGTGCTCCAATGTGGTCTGTAGTTGTCCACTGGGTGTGCAGGCTCTAGGATTGCCCAAGTGGTGCAGGCCAGGGTCAGCCACCACCTGTGTTCTGCATGAGGTTACTCAGCATGAGCTACTTAGAAATCTACAGATGGCTGCTACTTGTGCTGGGCTTAGAGACTCCCAGGCAAGGCCAAGCTGTGATCCAAAGCTTCCTGCTCCTAGGGCCTTGCCTGGGAATGCTTAGTTAAAGGTATAGAGGGCTGGAGACAAGCTGAGACCAGCTGTTGTCTGTTTGAAAGGATTTAGGGAGATATGTAGCCTGAACTGAAATCAGCCATTCATATGGAAAAGCTACTGTTGACTGTTATAGGATGGGCCTGTAAATTGGGTGAGGCAGAGCCTCAGAGATTCTTCAGAGCAGAGCCAACCATATTAGGCAGGTTGATGAGGTCTCAAATGTGGCCCCTAACTACTGGCTCTGTGGCTCCGTGGGTGGGAGGGCTCAGAAATGGAACAGTGGCCTTTGCCTGCCTTCCGCCTGGGAGAAAGCTGCATCTCCGCTCTCGCCCTACCACCAGACACTTCAGTTCCTCCCTGCACATCACTGGTGCCTCTCAAGCTGCCACCCAAGTGCTAGAACCCAGTAGGAGTGAGTCTGGGTAATTCTGTGTTTGGCCTCTTCAAGAGGAACTACTTGAAGAGGTTCCTTTTGCTACTTTGATTGACTCCAACCTTGCTGACTTTTGCACCCAGAGGTTAGGGGACTTATCTTCCTGACACTCTAACCCTGGTCTGGGGAGGGGGTGCTGGTGTGGGGCTAGGGCTCCTTGCTCCTGAGATATCCCTCCCAAATTTTTATCCACTACTCATGGATATGGGACCAGCCTATATTGCATCTCTATCTCTGTATCTCTTACCTGAATGGATGTGGTTTCTTTAGTTCTGTAGTTGTCATACTTCCATTCAACTTGATTTCTAACAGTTATGAATGATGGCTGTTCTATAGTTTAGTTGTAATTTTGATGTGGTTGTGCAAGGAGGTGAGCCATGCTTGCCTATGCCTCTATCTTGACCAGAAGCCTCAGTCCCATCCTAGATTTAGTGGCTCAGAATCTGCATTTTAACAAGATCCCTAGGTTTGAGAAGTATTGCTCTGTATTACTCTGAGAAAGAGTAAAATAGAATTGCTGGAAGAAGACAGATAGATATAAAGAATAATCAGAGATAGGAATCTCTCCTATAATTAAGTTGGAATTGACAATCCAATGAAATACCATCAGTGAGGAAGGGAACTTGAACACTCATATAAACACATAATTTAACACAAGTTTTGCTCTAACCTGCTCCTTCTTAGCACTTTGCATTTCTTTTTATTTTTTTCCCCTTCTACCAGGAGTAAACATACAAAAAAATGTAAGACCTGGAAAAGGGGAATCCAAATGAAAGAGCAGTGGAGTTCCAGTCTGACTACTGTACAGGAGACCCAGGCAGCTGCCAGTGCAGAATGGGGACCTGCAAAGCAAAGGTCTCCCCAAAACCAGCTGGACCAAAAAGAAAAAAGACATTCTGTTTGGTCAACTGATATATTTCCCAATAAACATTTGGAAGATCTGTTGTAATATTTGGAAAATGTACTAGTGACTCAAAATGACACTGGGAAAGTAGGGGAAAGAGACAATTATTATTTCCATGGAAAAACTATAAGAGAAAGGAAATGCAGCCATGGTATATATTCATTACAAAGTCATATTAAATAATGTAAACCCTGATTTTCCATTAAAAAATAATGTTATGCCCTGGCTGGTAGCACAGTGGATAAGGCACTGGCCTGCAAACCCAAAGGTCCCTGGTTCGATTCCCAGCCAGAGGATATAACCAGGTTGCAAGCCAGGTCTTCAGCCAGGTAGGTAACTGGAGGCAGGTGAGAGGCAACCATACATTGTTGTTTTTCTCCCTTTCTCCCTGCCCTTTTCTCCAAAAATAATGAATAAAATTTTAAACAAAAATAATGTTATGATTAAATTGGGAGAATGAGGAGAAGGGAAGTGAATATTGTGTATGTATGTTTACCTGCGCATGTGTATGTCTGACTGGTGGTAGAGTGGATTCAATTGTCAAAACAAAAATAAAACTGATAACATATGAAGTGAACGATTGAGGAAATAGTAATGCAAGCCTATTATTTAAAAATGTTTACATGAATATAAAAAGCAGCCAAAATGATTGCAAGATTATTTGGGAATGAGATTAGGTCATTCAAAAAGTAGAGTGGCTATTATTTATGTTCCAAGCACTTAGAAAAGATATGACATAAAAATCATGTGTATTTATTATTTTAACATAAAATTAAAACAGTTTAAAAAGAAATAAATTCAATCTATTCCCAGTGTTTTGATTTGTATTTTAAAGACTTTATTCATTATTTTTAGAGAGAAGGGCAGGAAGAGAGGAAGAAAAGGAGAGAAACAGAGAGACATCAATGTATGGTTGCCTTTCACCTGCCTCCAGCTAAGGACCTGGCTGGAGACCTGGCTTGCAACCTGGTTATGTGCCCTGGCTGGGAATCAAACCAACGACCTTTGGGTTTGGAAGCCAACACCTATCCACTGAGCTACACCAGCCAGGCCAGAGTGATGTTTTTGTCTACTACTATAAATGTAGATATTAATATTAATTATTTTGAGGCAAGATATGCTGTATGTGCCTAAGAAAATAATCCTGCTTCTCTGCATAGCTTTATTTCTTATATATTACATTTTAAAAGGGAAGGATTTTGTTCTATCACAAGAAACTGGGTAAAAAACTTATAGGATTTAAATGTATGGCATCCTCCCAGAGGGTTATATATTGTTCAGTCTAAAAATTTCTTGGAGATTCAACTGCCGAATAACATTAACTAAGGTGATTAAAATCTAAACATTGATATATTTTAATTCAAAATATCAAGCTAGCCCTGAGTGAAATTTTGTGTGTGAGAGCATATGTGTGTGTGTGTGTGTTGGATGTAGTAGAAGGCTAAGGAGGGGCAGAGTGACAAGAATCACACAACTTCTCTATACTCCAAGGATTACTATTGATGTTTCTGATCCCTAGGGCTTATGGATGAATTATGTTCCACTCCATAGGACTGTTTACTTTTGGGCCATGGTTATCAGAGGAAACTCTCCTTTTGTGTCATTAAACCGGTCCAGTGGCTCCTGTCTTTTGAGGTTTTACAGTTACACTGACAGCATTTCTGCAGCATTTCTAGTTTCTTACTCTTTGTTCTCATTCTAAGTGGCACAGGATTTGCTCAGGTCCCTCCAGCCTTCTCTGGCTTCTCACTCAGAGAGAGCAGCAGCCACAGGGGTGAGGCCCCCTCCCTCACATCAATGGACAAAGGGCCTCATTTAAATCCTTTATCTTGAGTCAGGGGTCCAGCTTTGAGCCCACCTCTTAATCAGGACAGAAACCATTTCATCTGCCTCATAAAATTTCTTCCTAATTCTTTTGTTGAGTGCCTTTATTTAGTTATTTTCATGGTGTTAGCATTTTTGTTTGATTATGCTTTAACATCGCAATTATGACTTTTTTTTTTTTTCTTAGTATACCACATGCTATGGCACTAAGGAAAGAGTTGCTAGGGGTCAAGTGCTATGGAAATATTTAGAGGTCAATGGCTCTCTAAAATACAGCACCTGTAACAGTGATTTGCAAGATAGATGTGCTTTTAAAACAATGTACACTCATAAATGGTCTCCATAGGAATAACTTGTTTTATGCTATGGGAAAGGGAGGGTACTAGAATGTTGAAGATAACTGAATAATAGGTACCAGTTCCCTTTGGGGCTGAGCGGAAATGTGGAATCAGTTAACTATTCATTACTATGCTTAGGAAAATCCAATATCAGCTTTAATCAAGACCACATAACTGGACTTCTTTTTAGAGAATACCAAGTAAAAGGGCCAGCCAGGGTTTTTGCTTTGCCTAGTACAAGCTCCCAGCCCTTGCTGACTGATTAGGTAGTGACATTTACTAGTATTAACTTAATTCAGTTCAATCCAATTCAATAAATAATCTTGTACCAATTATAACGTGCCAGACACACCACTTGCAATACAACTTGACTATAACTCAGGTTCTGTCCTGGAGGATTCACAGTCCAGTAGGATGAATAAACATAGGATTAATTAAGCATAACAGGTTGTGACAGATGTAGGAAATAAGCACTATGACTATCGTGGGGCCACTTTCTATACCTGAAGTTTACGTTTTTGCAAATGCATATGTGAAAGTTTAAAGTTCTTATTTTGAGATCTTTAAAGATTTTTTTATATACACATGCATTGCTTATAATTTTATAGTGATTTGGGATTCTGTAACCCACTCCATAGTGAAAATGGACATGGGAATACAAATTCATTGATGTGGATGTATTTTCTGGAGTAGAACTTAATGAGACAAGGGTGCTAGATCTCCACTCAGGAGCTTTCTATTACAACACACCAAGCTTCAATATCTGATTAGGGATGTTCTCTCATTCTTTCTGAGTCATCATGGTCCAGAAAAGCATCATCACTTTTGTGTTTTCTTCTTGAACATCAGAATTGACAAGAGTAGCCTATAATGCAATTACATTGGCCCCAGCATGTCAAAGTGTAAACTTCTTTAAAGCCATTGAAATTAAATGAGAAGGCAAAATGTTAATAAGTCAATATTGTGAATAAGCAGAGGGAAATGTATATCCTAAGTCTCATCCTTTCTGCAAAACTTGGTCTAATAAGTGGATCAGAAATAATATGACTCAGTTTGAGAGTAATGTTGGGTGACATGCTTTGCCTGATCAAGTCAGCAATCATATATAATCAAAAGAAAGAGTTTAAAAGTGTTTTTTCTACTTCACTTCGGTGGAATACCATTCTACAAAACATTCTAAATTAAGAGACTTCTGTGGGTTTAACTTAATTAAATATTTAATCAAAGGTTATCTACCTATCATTTTCACTTCACAATTTTTCATAACACCTAAAGCATTAGCTAATTTTCTAACATTTCTGTTGACTTTCTCGAAATTGAGCACTATTGTTCTATGCTTCTATCCATCCTTTGGTTGTCATAAATTCTCTCCCTACCTCCTCACCTTCAGCTTCACTGGGAAAACCAAGTGGAATTAGTAATCATTCACAGCATTTGGAAGCTCAGCTGACCTGAATTAAAAGCTCAGGACACATCCAGGTTGAAATATGAAATTGCTGTGCCTCCTTGTGATTTTCGCATATTTCCACTTCACTCCCTGTAACTATTTCTTATTCTTAATCAGAAGGAAAATGTGAACAGATACATTATTTAAGACAGTGGAATGGGCACCAGGCGCCAGGTAGAGGCCATTTAATTAAAAGGTGTAAGATAAATAGACTGTAAAATTCGGCTAGTCCTATATAAAAAATAGTCTGCATAGCAGAACTGAATGATGAGCTCAGTTAACACATGTGACTTTTCAGAAGAGAGAAAAACAGTTTTGAAATCCTATTAGCTTTGTTTTTACTTTTATTGTACTTTAGGTTCAAGATTGCAGGCTAGGTAATTTTTAAAAAATAAAGACAAGAAGGAACAAAGGAAAGAAGGGATGGAAGTAAGAAAAACAGTGTATGGCTGCAGATTGCAATCAAACGATTATTATTCTGATGTGCTGCTCTAATTATAAATGGACAATAGCATATTTTTTCAATAATTTGTCAAATTGCTTCAATAATGATTAGGAACAAGAAATGTCTGGACTATGCCTTCAGAATAGTTTGAACCAGGTTATAACAAAGAAGCCATGTTATTTAGAGGAACTTGTGATGTTTGCTAGGGGGCAGTACAAGGCCATCTTTGCCTTGTTGATTGGTCCATTTTAATTATCAGTTTCTGTGATAGATGAAACAGTGCATTGTTAATTACAGAGCTTTCAGCTTCATAATAGTTTTCGTCTAACCACTTTTGACTCTGCCTATTTCCTGTGCCCTTCAAATTTTGTCTTCTGGTGGGAATTGGGTAAATTGAAAATACTAGATTACAGTGGGGGTTTAATTTTGGGAATAACTGAATCCCACCTCCACTTTAAAAAGTGGGATTTATTTTCCCCTAAAATAGCCAGGCCTGAGCACCTCACAGAGTTTGGTGTTGAGGATCTGAATCTTGGGATTTGTATACTGAGAAGTAATCCCTTCTATTTTGAAGTAAACATGATAGAGTTTTGAAAACAAGGTGCTAACCTCTTTATCATTGGCAAGGCCTGGTTAACCCATGACCATAATATGATTAAATAATAAGGATATTTAAAAGCCTCTGGGGAAGGAAGATCCCATCAGTCTTGGTTCAGAGATTTTGAGTTTCTGAGGGGGAAAAAATTGTGCCTAAGGCATTGCTGCTTATAGATCAAAGCACCATAATTGAGCCACTTTGGGTTTCTTCTGATGATATTTGTGCACGGTAGAGTTCTTTTAACTAAATTGCATTTGATATTTTAATGGCCCAGGTAAAGCCACTCCACAGTTGAATTCTTAATTCAAATTCTAAGAAAATTAAGAGAAAAACTTTTACTGCAGATGCTCCAACAAGAGACAGACAGAAGAACACACCTGTGGAGAGTTCCTAGACTGAAAATCTGTAATGATTTCAGGTACATGTAGCCTTGGCTCAATTTATGGCAGGCTATATCAGTGATCTGTGTTTAAGGTCAAGCACAGCAGTCAAAGATTCTGCTGGAGTATGGCACATATTATTAAGAGTTAAAGCAATCCTTCCTGACTTCTATGCTAAAACTCACCTCATTTCTAAGAGGCTCATTTCTTAAGATAGCCACTTTGTGATAACCAATAGACATGTCTCCAAGGCATGCTGGAGCCCAACTCTAGCCATCACTTATATTAAGATTATTACTTGAGTAACTGTTACCTGCCCTATCTTTATTTCTCACTTACTTTCTTATTAATGCAATCCCAGTTGTATTGGGTGTGGCAATTGCCCAGCCAAATATCTACTTTTTCTACACTTCCTTTTAGGTAAAGTTTCCCATGTGAAATAATTCTGACCTATGAGCTGGAAAGAAAGCTTTTGTTGATGTTTTCAAAAAATTATTTAAAATGGGACAAACTTGGCTGGCATTTCTTTAAGACATTTGTGTTTTCCAGTCTCCTTTATTTCTAGAAAACAGATTCAATGATGAAGCAGAGTAGGTTCTATCTTGTGACTGACGATGAATTTACAAATGCATGATGGGATGGCTGAGCACAATGATAGAAGTCAGATTCCTGGCAATGATCATGACAGTCCTGGGCTAACCTAATGTCCTCTGGACTTCTTACTTCCTGATAAATAAAAGACCTACCTTCTATGAACCACTGATATTTCAATTTTCCCCTTAATGCAGCTAAATTAAATTCTTGCCTGATACATATTCTTACAGCAAAAATCTGAGCAATTGACATAACAAATTGTAAACTGTAAATTTCTTCAAAGTTGTTTATTTTCTTTTGAAAAATTCAAGTATTTTATATTTATAGACACACACACACACACACATACACACACACACACATATATATATATATATATATTTTTTTTTTTTATGAAATGTACTTAAAATCAAATTGGTGACCAGGTAATTTTGTGGCATTTATCCTCTGGCTTCTGATAGCACATTGTGGCATGGTATATTCAATAGGAAAAATAAACATTGGAATTAAATTCTGAAAATATTTTGTGATGAGAAGGTAATAAGAAATAAATAAGAGAGAGCTAAATCACTTAACATCATAGCTGTCATGTAGTAAATACTTAATTTTTATATCATTGTATTTTACATGAAACATTATAAATATATTAATATTATGAAATTTTAATATCCTTTTCTACATGTGAATATATTATATATAATATATTAAAATACTCATTAATAGTCATTCAACAATATACTTTGTTCCAGGCACTATTTTTTGAGTAAATGAATATAGTCTTGATGAATATAGTCTGGAAGAAGTTATCTTGAGAATGTTAGTCTAATATGCAACAGAGAACATACCTGTGAATCTTTGATATATTCAGAGTCCTCATCAAAGGATTTTAATTGAGATGCAAATTGACCCTCATAAATGGAGGTAAATTGGAAAAGACAACTTTTATACTTCTTTTGCAAGAGGTCATTTACCCAGAATGCCAAGACCTAACCATATTCCTTACCATATCAATGATAATATAGATAATAATAGCACAGATGAGAATCTGAATGCAAGTGACAGCTAAAGTAAGTCTCCAGCATACCTTGGAGACTCATCACAAACAGCTGTCCTAAGAAGAGGGCCTTCTGGAAATAAAATTTTTTACAGTGCATGAATTCAGTATTCAAGGTACTTGTGCCATTTGAACAGCATAGCCACAGTGTTTAGCAAATTTCCCAAGTTTTTCTCAAAAATAAAAACAGAATCTTACTGGTCACTAATGTTGGTGAGACACTGAAGAGCTCTTTCTCCTCTAGCACCATGACCCCCAAAGTTTAGGAGGTTGGCTGTTTCATCATCCCAAATTTCTAAATGATTCAGATGAGTAGAATCCCCTCTCCAGATAAACAGACACATAGCATAAGCTAGAAATGTTGTTTGTTTGTTGATTATAAACCATGTGGTTTCAGTGGTTATTTGTTCATACAGCATCACCTGGCTTTATTTTTATCTGATACAGTCATGGACATTACATCAGATCACCTTTGAATTTCTGCTTTTCTCACTCTCTATGTTCAAATCTTCCTCAAATCATTCTAATCATAATTTCAAGATACATCTTTAATCTGTCCTCTGCTTAGACCAAGCCATGGTTATCTTATGCCTGATTCTCTGCTAATCTCCTAAGGTCTTCTTAGCTATCCTATGACTCTCAAACTATTCTCCATTTAGTAATGAGGTTAATTCTCAGAAAATTCTTAGAAAACTAAGCAGCCTGTCACTCACACTATAATTGGTATAAAGTCAAAATGTTCTACAAAGATCTATGAGGTCATTAAGCTGACTCATCCTGTATGCTTTGCCTAATTTTACTATAGTCCAGTTACATTATTGATCATTTATTTCATTAAAACATTATTTTTTTTCTAACTCAGGGCCATAGCTTAAATTCTTCCACCTTCTTGAATCTTCTACGCACTGTTTTCTCCACTAGAACATAAGCCCATGATGGCAAGGACTGTGCCTCTTTTGTTCAACATTATAATCCAGATGACTGCAACTGGCTGTCACATTGTAGGCACTGATGCATTTCTACTAAATGTAAGACTGAAACATAAAATAAATAATGAAATTCTATAAATTCTTCTGAAGATTTGAAAGGTAACTTTTATATTAATGAGAACATTTAAACAAAAATGGGGCACATCAAATCAAAGTGCCTGAAAGTAGGTACATGTTGGGCAAAAGTAGGTTTATAGTTGTATGTGCAACAGTTTGTTCTTCTGTTTTATTTATTAATTACTGTATTATTTTTCATGCTTACAGCTGTAAACCTACTTTTGCCTTACCCTGTATACTATGTAGAGTATATCATACTACTTAAGTTGTAGTTAGAGCCAGAAACAATCTAATTTCTAAAGACCAAGATGAGAGCAAAGGCCTGTTCAGAGATATCCTTTAAATATGTGAAAGTTAAAACTATTCATAAAAATCTATAATTATCAATCCATATTAATGTCTATTTTGACCAACTAAACTTGAAATGCTTAGCTATCAAAAAGATGGCAAGCTCCATAGGCTTTGTAGGTCACCTGGTTGCCAATATACAGAGATTAGCTGTGTTTTAGACCTAGAAAAATCATAGCATATAACTAATATACAAAGAAAAATAATCTAGGATGTTCCATAAATGAAGGAAGTCATCTTATACCTTTGACTTAGACTTGATATGGTAAAAACCAAAAACAAACAAAAAGGGCCAATGTAACCAAATATAAAGGAATATTTAAAAGATGTCAAAAACCATTTGACAATAAATTTCTGTAGTATTTGAAGACTTACAAAATTGTCATATGGAAAAAAAATGAATTCTTTTATGTTTACTGAAGCTGTTGGAATAGAAATAGACTTTTCCTTGAATATCTTTTTCTGATTAAAATAGAGGTGATTTAGAGGTCATGAAGTTTAATTTAAAATGGCACTGGATGGAAAGTCAAGAGAGCTGGCTGTAACCATAGCTCAGTGTTAAAAACACACCATCATAAGAAAGGTACTTTCTCTAAGTCTTGGTACATTCAAAAGAAAATGAAGATAATAATATCTATAGTACAAGTCTACAAAGAAAACAGAATCAGATAAAGTATGTAGAAGTTGTTAGCAGAGGACTTAGCCCATAGAAAATGTTTCAAAAGTATTCCTTTCCTTTACGTAGGTAGGTTAGTGCTGGGAATGATGGGATGTGATATGTTTTTTTAGGTACCACATATTGGCAGCTGAACTGGAGGGTATGCTATGACCTCCCAACAGCAATAACATCAGACAAAGGAAACAGAGCTGGAGGGAGTTATAAATCTGGCTACTGAGGAACAGTAACCAACCGCTACTACTCATTGTAAAAAGGTCCTGATGAGGTCAACCTCATTCAGGCGAGTGTTTATATATAAGAGAGTCTCATCAAGGAAATGTGTAGGGTGGCCAGGAATTCCAGGCAATAACCAAGGTCAAGAGTCTTAGGAGTATGGTTCCAGGTAATAAATGCATTCAGAAGAGAACTGAGCTAGTGACTGAGAAGTTGGTAAAATATTTCCTCATTCTTTTTTTTCTCTCTCTTACATTGTTTGGTTTCTGTCAATCTATTTTTATGTTTACTGATTTGTTCTTCTTCAAATTCCTATTAGTGATCTTCTCTAGCAAAAAAAAAATTTTTAACATTATATTTATTATTTTTAGAGAGGAGATTAGGGAGAGAGGGAGAGAGAGAAAGAGAGCAAGAGATATCAGTGTATGGTTGCCTTTTACCTGCCTTTAGCTACGGAGCTGGCTGGAGACCTGGCTTGCAACCTGGTTATGTGCCCTGGCTGGGAATCAAACCAGCGACCTTTGGGTTTGCAGGCTGGCACCTTATCCACTGTGCCACCAGCCAGGACTCTAGCAAGATATTTAAACTTGATTATTGGATATTGGAACTCCAGGATTTTCTTTTGGTTCAGTTTTTAAATATTTATTTTTTCTTTTTACTGATATTCTCTAATAGATGAGATATTATCATTCCTCTAATGCTTTAAGCATCACTCCCTTTAGTTACTTGAACATATTTTTAATTGCTACTTGGTCAGCTAAATACAACATTTGGCCTCTCTTAAAGGCACCTTTTGTTGTTTGCTTTTCAAAATAAATTCTGAGTATGGGTTATACCTGCTTACCTCATAACTTGTAATCTTTTAATTTAAAACTGGATATTTTGGGTAATACACATATATTGTAGCAACTCTGATACTACCACGTGCCTCCAAGTTCTGTCATTGTTGGTTGCTAGTCTACTTGTTTATTTAATTTTTTAAATTAGTTGCCTGAACCAGTTCAATGAAGACCATTTCACCCAAAATGTGCAGTCTGGTGCCGCTTCTTAGGGAGCGCAGGCTTGGTGATGTACGAGGTTACTCTGACTTCTCCTACCCCACTGGGAGGTACCCAGCTCCTCTTGCTTCTCTCTTTTTATGAACCCCTGTTAAGCTACTGGTTTGTTCTGCCCGCGTTGGTGTCAGACCCAGCAGTTAACTTCTGCTGATTCCTAACTCTTTGCTCTATATTTTTTTGGCAACACCCTCATAAATAAGTTATTCTGAAGCATGACCTTATTCTATCTGAACAGAAAATAGTCTGACTCCTGTTTTCAGGAGGGATACTTAGGGCCAAATCTTAAGGTTTTCTCTGGTTCCAAAAAGGTTCCTTTTAGCTGCTTTATTCCTGTTAACCTTCAAGATGTTTGCCTTTTCTATTAGTGCTACTGCAGAGCTCCAAGCTCCGTTCTCCTTGCCTAGCACCAAAATTTCCCTGTAATTTACAGGGCCCATATCAAGTGTTCCATACAAAGTGAATCCTGTTAAGGAGAACCATGGCAGGCTTTTTCTTACAGCCCTCTTCTTTCCCCTAGGCAGAACACAATGCTACTATTCCAGACTTGAGTGAAAGGACAGTAAGCACTCTTCTTTCTCTTACAGAAAAACCCAATGTAATACACCACATCAACAAATTGAAAGATAAAAACCATATGATCATATCAATAGATGCTGAAAAAGCATTTGATAAAGTGCAGCAACCATTTATGATAAAAACCCTCAGCAAAATGGGAATAGAGGGAGCATATCTCAACATCATAAAGGCCATCTATGAGAAACCTGAAGCCAATATCATACTTAATGGACAAAAACTGAAAGCTTTCCCCCTAAGATCAGGAATGAGACAAGGCTGTCCACTTTCTCCACTTCTATTCAACATTGTCTTGAAAGTTCTAGCTATAGCCATCAGAGAAGAAAAAGGAATCAAAGGTATCCAAATTGGAAAGGAGGAAGTCAAACTGTCATTATTTGCAGATGATATGATAGTGTACATACAAAACCTGATTGGCTCCACCAAAAAATTTACTCAACCTAATAAGCAAATTTAGCAAAATAGCTGGGTATAAAGTCAATATCCAGAAATCAAAAGCATTTTTGTATACCAATAATGAAACAACAGAAATAGAAGCAAAAAAACAAATCCCATTTACCATAGCAACAAGAAAAATAAAGTACCTAGGAACCAACTTAACTAAGGAGATAAAAGACCTGTACTCAGATAACTACAGAACAATGAAGAAAGAAATCAAGGAAGACACAAATAAATGGAAGCATATACCATGTTCATGGAAGGGAAGAATTAACATCAATAAAATGTCCATACTACCCAAAGCGATCTACATATTCAATGCAATCCCATTTAAAATACCAATGACAGACTTCACAGAAATAGAAAAAATACTTCAAAAATTTATATGGAGCCAAAAACGCCCACGAATAGCCACCACAATCTTGAGAAAGAAGAACAAGGTAGGAGGAATCACAATACCGGACTTCAAACAATACTACAAGGCTACTGTCATCAAAACAGCATGGTACTGGCATAAGAATAGATATAT
>PVIW01012996.1:0-29198 GCA_004026585.1 Noctilio leporinus | reverse complement strand
GAGGAGAAGAAAAAGAAAAAGAAAGAAAGAAAGAAAGAGAGAAAGAAAGAAAGACAAACAAGCAGCATTCGAAAAAAGAGGACTTATCCTACCCAGAAGACTCAGATTTTGAGATTTGAGCTCATTCTTGGAAGAGACATACAGGATGCACGCGATCAATTGGCAATATTTTAGTAAGATAAACAATGTACCACAAAGGTGTTATATTTTGAAATAAATTTATTCTTATATGTAAACACATAAACATAGTAATTATTTTTTTAATTGTTCAAAAATATCTCCACCCCCCAAAAACATGTCTCCACTTGCTGCAATAATAGACTTGATTCAACTTCGGAAGCTTGAGCATGCTTTAATGAACTTTTCTTTATCCATACACATCATCATGTTTTCAGTCTTAGCTTTAACAGCCTCTTTATTGGAATGAGGTTGTTTATTAACTTCTCTCTCATAAATGCTGCATACATAACAGCCTAAAGGATTTGCATCTGGTGAACTAGGTAGCCAGATTTCCTTTGACCAGAATTCAGAAACATTGACCCTGAGAAATTCTTGTACCTTTTTGGCATTATGTGCTGGTGCACCATCTTGTTGGAAGGTAAAATGATGTCCATTTGCAACTTGCTTCATCCACAATACAACTACTTCTCTCAAAACATACTGGATCTTCATTGATGATCTCCTGGATTCTGTGCATAATATCTGGACTTGTGCGATCTTTGCATACCTTATGCATTTTCCTTGTTGGTGTGGTGACATCAGGATCAGCATCATACACCTTCTTCATGTTGTCAACTGTACGTAAAGGGATGTTATTGAAGTCTGCAATTTCCTTAGCAGTTGGCCCTGCACGCAGTCCAGAAATCATGGTTGCTGTAACATCATATTCCCTTGACATGATGATTGCTCTCGGAATTTAATACTTTATATCTGAAACAATGATGTTAAATCATAACCTTAGGAACATAGTCTTTCAAAATTATTAAGTACGCGAAATAAGGAGATGCAAAGTTATTGCCAATTGATCATGCGCACAATTTATTTATTTATATGAATCTGTCCCAGAGGTATCGAGCCAATGTCAATATAATTCAATATAATTAAAGCAGTTTGTGCTTGTGCTGCCGATACTTTTGGGATAGACCTCATATATTAACCAACGAAGGGAGGGCAGGAGTAAGGCTTGGGGTGGATCAGAAGGTCTGGCGTGGTATCCCATAGCCTGAGACTATGGGACGTCATACTTGCCTGAGACACCGCTCAGTTGGTGCCCGTGTGTAACCCAATCATGTTCTGGGTCTCTTGAAGCTGATTGAGAATTTCCAAGGGTTCTCCTTGGACTTCTTAGGAAACCCGTTGGGTTGCCCAGAGAAAAGCCCACCATCTTGGGCTACTTTCAGCCCACCCAGGTTCATCAGTATTCACTGAACTCAGGGCATGATCCTTCCTTCCTAGAGGTGCAGAGTCTGGAAGATGTCAGTGGTGTCGACGCTGTAGTGCTTGGCTGCTTGCAGGAAATGAGAGATCTGTTCCATCTGCTTGAAGGCCATGGTGGTGGCCTGGATCTTCTTCATTGGGGTCTGCCCCTCAGGGTAGGGCCTGTTAATAAGCTCACACAGCACCGTGCCATCCTTCATCCACTAAGTTCTGGAAATTTTCACACCCAGGCTGGGACTGGCCCACATCCTGCGGTACTGTGTGGTGATCCACTGGGTCAGAATCAGTTGTTGATAGTTGTGAGTTTATCTATTTAATGTTCGTAGTTTTGATATCTTCTTTCTCTTAAATAAGTCCACTTAACATTTCATATAATAATGGCTTGATGATGATGAACTCCTTAGCTTTACCTTGTCTGGGAGGCACTTTATCTGCCCTTCCATTCTAAATGATAGCTTTGCTGGATAATCTTGATTGTAGGCCTCTGCTTTCTGTTACTTTGAATACCTCTTGCCAGTCCCTCCTTGCCTGCCAAGTTTCTTTTGAGAAATCAGCTCATAGTCTTATAGGTACCCCTTTGTAGGTAACTCAATTTTCTCTTACTGCTTTTAAGAGTCTCTCTTTATCTTTATTTATTTATTTATTTTTAAAAAGATTTTATTTCATTATTTTTAGAAAGAGGGGAAGGGAGAGAGGCAGAGAGGGAGAGAGAGATCAATGTACGGTTTTGTTCCACTTACCTCCAGCCACAGACCTGACTGGAGACCTGGTTTGCAACCTGGTTATGTGCCTTGGCTGGGGAATCGAACCTGCGACCTTTGGGTTCGCAGGCCGGTGCCTTAACCACTGTGCTACCAGCCAGGGCCTTCTCTTTATCTTTAATCTTTGGAATTTTAATTATGATGTGTCTTGGTGTTGTCCTCCTTGGGTCTAGCTTGTTTTGGACTCTGTGCTTTCTTCATCATATTAAGAAAATTTTCCTTTATTATTTTTTTCACATAAGTTTTCAATTTCTTGCTCTTCTGGTACCCCTATGCTTCAGATATTGGCACATTTAACGTTGTCCCAGAGGTTCATTAGCCTCTACTCATTTTTTTCAATTCTTGTTTCCACTTTCGGTGCTAGTTGACTGTTTATTTCTTCCTCATGTTCCAAATCATTTATTTGAACCCCGGTTTCCTTGCCTTCACCCTTGTTTTTTTGTTTTGTTTTGTTTTGTTTTGTTTCACATAGCTTAGCCCTCACTTCTTCCCTTTTGCTCTTACTGTATTTAAGCATATCTGTCAAGTTCGTGAGCATCTTATTCACCAGCATTTTGAACTCTGATCTGTTAAGCGGCGATCTAATTGACTGTTAGGTTGGCTATCTCTTCATCACTCAGTTCTCCCATGGGTATCTTTTTTTTTTTTTAATTTTATTGTTGTTGTATTACATCCATCCCCTTTTTGCTCCCCTCTGTCCCCCCACCCACCCACCCATTCCCCCCAAAGTCAATCCCACCTGTTGTCCTCCCATGGGTATCTTGATCTGCTCCCTCTTTTGGGCCATACTTCTCTGCCTCCTCAACTTGACAGGCTCCTATGTTTGCCTCTGTGTCTTAGGTAGTTCTGTCGCACCTGTTAATTTGTAAGGGGTGAAGCCTTAGGAATTTGTTAGTTTGGGGCAACCTGTTTCACCATGTTGTGACACTGTATGCGGGGAAGGGGTCCTAGTGGAAACAATGCCACTTGCCCATTGAGGCTAGCAGTTTCTTCCTCTGCCCCAACCTTCACTGGTTTTCACAGTCAGAAGCAATACAGCTCTACATTTCCCCAGCACTGGAACCATGGGCTTCATGGTCTGGCCCTGGGATCTCTACCCAAGTTGAAATGTATGTCTGCACTTTTCTCTGTGGCCTCAGTCCCTGCAACTGCAGCTGCTGGCTCTATATTTTCCAGTGCTGGAGCCGTGGGTGGCGCTGTCCCATCGCTTTTTAAATTCACTCATCTACTGATGAGCATTTGGGCTGCTTCCAAATATTGGCTATTGTAAATAATGGTGCAAGGAACATAGGGGTGAATATATGCTTTCAAATTAATGTTTCAGGTCTCTTCAGATATATTCCCAGATATAGGATCACTGTGTCATAAGGCAGTTTTATTTTTTCTTTTTTGTGGTAACTTCATCCTGCTCTCCACAGTGACTACACCAATATATATGAGGCCTGTCCCAAAAGTATTGAGCCAATGTCAATATATAATTAAAACAATTTTTTTGGCCAATACTTTTGGGACAGACCTCATATGTCTTTTCATAGGACCGCATAGAGGTACATGCACCATGTATGTGAGAGGGAGACTGGATGAGGCACCTGACAGGTAGATAGAAGTCAGAGGGAGAAATGGGGTGTAAGAAGAGAGGTTTGGGGTTTTATTTTATTTCATTTTGAGAGGGAGAGGTTATAGATTCAGGAGGTGAAAAGGGTAATTGAGGAAATAGAGTGCAGAACACAGTTAGAGAGACTAGTCGTGGGCAGTACAGCAGCTCATCTATTCCAGTGGTTCTCAAAGTGGGATGCCCAGGCCAGCATAATCAAACATCACCTGGGAACTAGCCACAAATAAAAATTCTTGACCCTCCTCCCACTTTGACCAACTGAATCAAAAATAAGATTTTACATGCCCCCCCCCGCCCCCGCCCAGGCTATTCTGAGGCACACAAAGTTGGAGAACAACCTGTCTACTCTAACATGAGAAGGAGAAGGGAGCACAGGTACAAATGTAGATTTCATAACAGGTGATTGAGGGAGTTCACCTCATAGTTGAAGTTTCTCTGGATAAGGAGGGGTTGCCTGATTGGACACAGCACTGATCTGGAGGTCTCAGAAGACTGAAAGTGGCTGTGAGAATAGACAGACTGCTGGATGGACAGTCAGGAGATGGGGGCTGAGGCAGGCTGCCTGAATGAGTGATCCTCAGGGAAGGGCTGCTTCAGATGACAAGGTGACAGAGAATAAGGTGGCTGGTTTGGAGTGGAAAAGGTCCAGGGGATGAGGTCACCGAGTTGTCGAGAAGTCAGGTGGAAAATAGGTCCCCCATGTGGACAATGACATAGGAAGGGATAGATAGTCCACTGGGTGCCCATATCCCCCTGCGCAAGATGGAGAGGTCTTGCAGGATGCAGACATTACCAAAGGGAAAGGACAAGGTCAATTAGCCCAGTGGCAGAGCCTCATATGCAGAGTGTTATTTTATGTATGTATGTATGTATGTATGTATGTACGACTATATGTAGTTTTTGGTGGTGGTGGTGGGTTGTTTTAAACTGGGAAGTAGGAGTTGGAGGAGGAGTAGTCAGGAGGCAGCCATCTGGAGCAAGGAAAACAACCCCACCTACAAGAAAATAAACAGCTCTCACCCTAGAAGCCTGCAGAGGAGGCCATGCCCTCAAGGGAGGCTTAAATTTCAGTTAAAGCCAGTAAATGGAGGGACTTCTAAGAGGAGGTTGAGAATATGAGGAGATCTGCAATTTACTAGAGGGCATAAGGGTAATTTAGGGAGGGGCAAGTCAAAGGCTTGGTCACAGCCAGAAAGTACAGAGAGAGTGTCATGGAGACCACAATGCCATGGAGTGGGTGGGCTGCAGAGTTTACATTTTCACCACTGAGTGATACAAACAGGAAGGGAGGCAAGCTGGATCTCAGCCAGTCAGTCTCTTGGAAGCTGTAAAAAGTGATGGTTAAGAATGTGGCCTCCAGAGCAGTTCTGCCTGGTTTCGTACCCAAGCCTTGTCATGTGCAGCTTGTCTGTAACCTTGGGCGAGGTTTCTGGGCCTCAGTGTTCTCTTCTGTAAAATGGAGATAATAATAGTACTTTCTGCACAAAGCTGCCCTGATGCTCAATAAATTAGTGTGTTAAATGTTTAAAACAGAATCTGGGCAGTGACCTCAGATATGCTTGGTGGTGACACCCAGGCCAGGCAGAGCAGCCTCTTTTCTTACCTGTCCCCTGGCCCTATGCCAGGTAGGAAATAAAGTGACAACTACCTGGATGGGAATAACAAGTTTGATTGAGCAGCTGTGAATGCAAGAATTACATGAAAACACCAGGGACAGCAAAGAAGATCCCTGAGGAAAATGGATTCTTTCAGGCAACAGCCAACTGACACCCCATACATGCAGTGGAACCTGGATGAGAAGTCTTGGTTCCCCAAGATCATGGAAGGTTTTATTGCTACACATCAGGTCAATTACAGCTTTTCTAAGGATGCTGTGTCTAGCTCTACTGCAAATGTACAAGACATCAATGCTAGGGATGCAGCGAAAAACCCCAAACCCACCGATCTCAAAAAGAGGGTGTTACCAAGCAAAGGGGGACTCACTCACATAACACCTTGGTGCAAGACCCAACAATTAGTGTTGAGAAAAATAGATCTTTATTTACAATATTCCAACCTTGGGGGTGGGGGGCTGGGAGCACTTCAGCTCAGATCCCTGTTCTCCCATGAGACCCAGCACTTCCTTTGCTCCCCAAAAGGCTATAAGCCAAAACCAAACCCAATAGTCCCCCATTCCTCATCTGTCAGCTCTCTCCTCCAGGCTCCAGGGTACATTGTCTTCAGCCTCCATATACTAGTCCAAGAAAGCATATGCTGTGTTACAGTGGATCATGGTGAAGTCCAGGAAAGGCCCAAGTCCTAAAAGAGTGTCCTCTCCATATGTCCCAAGTTCTAAGAGTCCAGAAAGAGTCCAGGTCTGCAAGGCAGAGAGAATCCTTGGTGGCTTCAGAGTCAGCCGGAGCGGACATGAGCAAAGCAGCAGTGAGCCTGCTTTCCTACCAGCCCAGGCCCCATGCTGGATCCTGACTACAAACTGCGTAGCTGCTGCTTGTTTCTCACCACTGACCAGCTTCACTACAAAGCTGCCTAGCTGCTACATCATGGCTCTCTTCCTACACACCAGACCTTCTGGTGGACAGTATGGCTCTTCTTTCACATCAGACTTCATGTCTGACCACCAGGCCGTTCTTCATCCTTTCAAATAAAGTGGCCCCCTTCCTTTTGGCTGGCTCCTTTCCCTCTGGCTTTCCCCCTCTGGCTCAGCTATCCCCTTGTCATTGATATGCAAAGTATCTTAAACAGTATTTTTGGCCCCTAGCTACCAGCCTGCCACACAGGGTACACACGATAAAGTGGCAATAACTTTGCATCTCCTTATTTTACATGCTTCTTATTAATTTTGAAAAACTATATTCCTAAGGTTATGATTTAACATCATTGTTTCAGATATAAAGTATTAAATTCTGAGAGCAACCATCATGTCGAAGGAATACAATGTTAGAGCAACCATAATTTCTAGACTGCGGTAGGGCCAACTGCTAAGGAAATTGCAGACTTCAATAATATCCCTTTATGTACACTTAACAACATGAAGAAGGTGTATGATGCTGATCCTGATGTCACCATACTAACGAGGAAAACGCATAAGGCATGCAAAGATCGCACAAGTTCAGATATTATACACAGAATGCAGGAGATCATCAATGAAGACCCAGGAAAGTCAATACATTCCATAGCAAGAGAACTGCAGATGCCAAATGTAACAGTTTCCAGGATTCTTGCTGAAGATTTAAGATACAGATGTATGTTCGTAGAAGAGGTCACTTTATGACACAGCAGATAAAGGAAAGGTGCTTTGAAAAAGCAAGGAAATTGGTAACAAAATGGAAAAATCCCAAAGAAAAAAACCCTCTGATTTTCTTCTCTGATGAAAAGAATTTTCAGCAGGACCAAACAATCAACAGAAGAAAAGACAGGTGGCTCTGTGAGAATCATCATGAAGTGCCAATTGTCATGAAAATGAAATTTCCTGCTACAGTGATGGTGTTAGGTGTTGTCAGCAATGAAGGAGATATCATGACCCCGATTTTTTTCCCACAAGGCTTGAAGGTGACTGTTGATGTTTACCTTGACATTTACCTTGAGTTGTACTGTGGATGAAGCAAGTAGCAAATGGACATCATTTTATCTTCCAACAAGATGGTGCACCAGCACATAATGCCAAAAAGGCACAAGAATTTCTCAGGGTCAATGTTTCTGAATTCTGGTCAAAGGAAATCTGGCCACCTAATTCACCAAATGCAAATCCTTTAGACTGTTATGTATGCAGCATTTGTGAGAGAGAAGTTAATAAACAACCTCATTCCAATGAAGAGGCTGTTAAAGCTAAGACTGAAAACATGATGTGCATGGATAAAAAAAAGTTAATTAAAGTGTGCTCAAGATTTCAAGGTCAAATCAAGTTTATTATTGCAGCAAGTGGAGATTTTTTTTTTTTTTTTTAACAATTAAAAAAATAGCCCTGGCTGGTGGCACAGTGGATAAGGCATCTGCCTGAGAACCCAAAGGTTGGTGGTTCGATTCCCGAGCCAGGGCACATTACCAGGTTGCCAGCCAGGTCTCCAGCCAGGTCTGTAGCTAGAGGCAGGTGAAAGGCAACCATACATTGAAGTCTCTCTGCCTCTCTCCCTTCCCCTCTCTCTAAAAATGACAAGTAATTTTTTAAAAATTTAAAAAATAATGACTATTTATGTATTTACATATAATAAATTTATTTCAAAATATAACACTTTTGTGGTACGTTATTTTACTAAAAATTTTGCCAATTTAGCCCTGGCTGGTAGCACAGTGGATAAAGCGCCGGCCTGCAAACCTAAAGGTCGCAGGTTTGATTCCCCAGACAGGGCACATAACCAGGTTGCAAACCAGGTCTCCAGTCAGGTCTGTGACTTGAGGCAAGTGAAAAGCAATCATACATTGATGTCTCTCTCCCCTATGTCTCTCTCCCTTCCCCTCTTTCTAAAAATAATGAAATAAAATCTTTAAAAAAACTTTTTTGCCAATTTATTGCACATACCCTGTAGCTATGCAAAATACCTTAAAAGTTGTATTATCTCCTTCCTGTATCCCCAAAACCCTAGGTTGTGGGGAATCTGGTGATTCCTGCCCCTCCCTGTTACAAGGGAAAATAAAAGAAAGGTAAAACCAAGGTGGCTTCATTTTGAAAAAGAGAAGTACAAATGTATTATACATCTGATCTGCCTCCAGACATTACAGTGGATGAATTTATACACCTTATATTCAAAATTTGCAATTATCTTGAGAGATCCTCATGTTATAGAACCCCAGGCTATGCTGTTCTGAAACAAGTGTGGGGTTCAGTTGCCTTCTGTCAAGAAGCATCACTCCCAATAAAAAGTTTTGTGGAAAAGGAGAGGAGGTTTTTAAAAAAGTTTTACAAATTCAAAAAAAAAAAAACCTTTACAAATTCAAAATCATGGCAGGTTTCCACCATTATGTCTCACTCCCTTTAAAACGCCCCAAAAACACTTAGTACTGCCTCCCCCTGCTAAAGCAGGCCAGTTTCAGAATATGTCAGTCAGAGGTACTGTGTTTCAGAAAAGCAGAAGTCCACACCTCAGTATTCCTGGTCCAGTTCAGCATTTCCAGGCATCGCCAACCAATCTTCCCTTAACCCTCTGTTCAGGCCCCTCTTGCCAAGTCACAGACACTCCTCAGATGCTGAGCCCAAAGACATTACTGGATTCATTTACACTAACACAGGCAGTGAATCAGACTGTGGGGTGCAGCAAAGGGCTTACTTGCAGAAATATAACAACCTCACATTTTGCAGTTGGGAATGTGGGCCCAGGGACCCTTGGAATCATTGCCCTAGTTGGTAGGTAGCTAGTGTAAGAGAGGGGACAGAAGCCTCAGAATTTGGGGGATGGGACTCAATGGAGCACATTTTCTTCCATGCACCAAGGAGATGGGAGGAGCTTTGACCATAGAATAGTGATGGAAAAGCTTACAGGGCTGCATGAGTTTCTGCCAGTGGCCAGAACTGGTCACCATACCGACTGTGTTAAAAGGCACAGTCGGGGCAGGGGGGGAGGTACTTAAAAATAAGGTGGCAGCCATTAAGGAGAGAGAACACCTGGTTTGAGAGAGGAGAGAGCATGTGGTTTGAAAGACAGCAGAAGCACCCCATCAGCCAACCACAGGGTCACGTGTGTAAGAAGGAGTCACATGGTTCTGAATTAAAAGCTAAAAGACATCATGACAGGCAAAACCTCCCCAATTGAGCATGGGTAAATGGGAGCTGCCAGTAAAGCTGAACTGTATCTGGAAAATAAGAAGCCACAGACTTCTATTTTCCTAGAAAAAGATGGTAGCTCTGACTTGCCTCTTCTGAAACTAGCCTGATTTGGCAGGACCACGTCGCTTTGGGTGTTTTAAAGGGAGTGAGACTAAAGGGTAGAATTCCACCATTAATCTAAATCTGTATAACCTTTAAATAAACAATTCCTTTCCTTTTCACCAAACTCTGGTATTAAGTTATGCCTTCAGCCCTCGCTGGTGTGGCTCACTGGATTGAGAACTGGCCTGCGAACCCAAGTGTCCCTGTTTTGATTCCCAGCCAGAACACATAACCAGGTTGCAAGCCAGGCCTCTAACCAGGTCCCTAGCTGGAGGCAGATGAAAGGCAACCATACATTGATATCTCTCTCCATTTCTTCCTCCTTCCCTTCCCCTCTGTCTGAAAATAATAAAATCTTAAAAAAAAAGAAAAAAAAGAAAAAAGATGCCTTTGGTGGTGGGAAAATGAGCCCCTCATAACAAAATGGTGCATGGGTTCTGTTTCACTAGCATATCTGCTCCAGTTTAGCCTGGGTGCCACTAAGGAAGAGGTTTTACAGATATAAATGAAGTCTCAAATCAGTTTATCTTGTGTTAATCAAAAGGGAAGCTTTGTGGGGTGGGTCCAACTCAATCTCATCCAAGCTTTTTAATGATAGCTAGAAATGAAAAAACCCATTTCTACACTTTGGGGCTTCCTTACTCACCTCAATTTAGCAGCTCAGACCAGCTGTCAGCACTCTGCAGGTCCTGGATTAGGCCTTGTGGTTGCAGAGAAAAGAATCAGAGAAAACTCAGGAATAAAAATGGAGACAGGCCCTGGCTGGTGTGGCTCAGTGGACTGAGCACCAGCCTGAGAAACAAAGGGTTGCTGGTTCATATCCTAGTCAGGGTACATGACTGGGTAGTGGACCAGGTCCCTAGTTGGAGGCATGCGAGAGGCAACCACACATTGATGTTTCTCTCTCTCTCTTTCTTCCTCCCTTCCCCTCTCTCGAAAAATAAAATACATAAAAAAATATATATATATTTTTAATACTTCCAAGTGAAACTATTAGAAATCTTCAGAAAGAAGCATGGGACCAGAGAAAACTTTATGCCGGTTAATGAAATCTTGGGAGTGACCAGGAAATCGAGTTTTTTTGAAGACTGGGATACAGCTGGAGATGAGGAACAGGAATCATGTATTGCCAAAAGCAAAGCAAATGCTGAGGGCCTCAAGCACAGTGGCATAAAGGGAAGCTGATGATAACACCTATAGTTGCTATTTATGAAATAGGTTGTCCTGTCCTTATGTGGAAGGATCCTGGGACAGAAATGAAAAGATAATGTCTTCTTAGGTTGTCCCTGTACAGACTTAAGGACCTCGCCCTCCTGGCTACTATCGAAGGCCTGGCCTATCCATGTGTTGTATGCCAGAAGAACAACCTAAGACAGATCCCCATAAAAACAAAGATGGGGCCAGGCCCTGGCTGGTAACATAGTGGATAAGGTGCCAGCCTGAGAACCCAAAGGTCGCTGGTTCGATTCCCCAGCCAGGGCAACATAACCAGGTTGCAAGCCAGGTCTCCAGCCAGATCCATAGCTGGAGGCAGGTAAGAGGAAACCATACAATGATGTTTCTCTCCCTCTCTGCCTCTCTCCCTTCCTCTCTCTCTCTGGGAATAATAAATAAAATATTTAAAAACAAACCAAAATAAAAAAACAAAGAAGGAAAACAATATGAAGGGCAGTATCCACTTGAGGACTGGTGAGTAGATTTTACCCAGATGCCAAGGTCCAAGGGTAGAAATATTTGCTTCTTTGTTGATACCTTTTCAGAATGAGTAGAAGCCTATCCTAGCTAGAACGGAGAAATCCTCGAGGTAGTGAAAGACATACTGAAGGAAATAATTCCTCATATAACCTACCCAGCCGCGTCCAGAGCAATAATGAACCTGCTTTTATTTCAGAAATTACACAGATGGTTAGTGAATTTTTAGGGATCAAGTAGAGACTCCACAGGGCATGAGGACCTCAGGCTTCTGGGAAGGTAGAGAAGATGAATCACACCTTGAATAAAAATATAGCCAAGCTGTACCAAGAAGCTCATTTTCACTAGGATCATGTTTTACCTATTGCCCTGCTCAGGATAAGGGTGGTTCCTTGAAGTGGGACTCAATTGAGTCTTTATGAAATTGAGTACAGGTGACCATTTCAGGCTGATTGGGGTGGAAGATATGTATGTAGATCAAGAAGTGAGCCCTGGCTGGTAGCACAGTGGATAAGGCGCCGGCCTGCGAACCCAAATGTCGCAGGTTCGATTCCCAGCCAGGGCAACATAACTAGGTTGCAAGCCAGGTCTCCAGCTAGGTCTGTGGCTGGAGGCAGGTGAAAAGCAACCATACATTGATGTCTCTCTCCCTCTCTGCCTCTCTCTCTTCCCCTCTTTCTAAAAATAATAGAATAAAATCTTTAAAAAAAAAAAAGTGATGGTGAAGAAAATATACAACATTTAAGTCAGAGTTTAGCTATAATTAATAACCTTGCTTGTATTAAAGGCTTCTTCCCTACATGTTTGATGCATTCCTTTGAGCCTGGAGATAAGGTACTACTCAAGACCTGGAAGACCCAGAAAACCAACTAGAATAAAAATGGACTGAACATTGGGATGTACTCCTCACCACCACCACCATGGTGAAGTTGGCAGAAATCAAACCTTGGCTTCATCACACCAAAGGAAAGAAAGCACTGGAGGAACAATGGGCCACTGAGCCTCAAGAAGACCTGAAAGTCATTTTTCAAAATTAGCGACTAGTATTCTTTTCATTACTTTTGTTTAACCTCATTTAAGAGAGTGGACGGAAGCCATAGAATATGGGGGATGGGACTCAGTAGAGCTGAGCCATTTTCCTGAGATTCATTTGCATGCCTATGGCTGGTAGCTAGTTTCTTAGTTATGTAAATAGTATGGCCTCTCCCTGGAGCCAAGGAGATGGGAGTGGCTTTCACTATAGAATGGTGACAAAAACATGTAGGGGACCTGAACAAGATTCTGTGAGTGGCCAGGACAGATCACCACACTGACTGTTATTACAGGCCCCAGTCAGGGTGTTAAAAATAAGGTGGCAGCCAGACCTGGCTGGTGGTACAGTGGGTAAGGTCTCGGCCTGTGAATCCAAAGGTTGCTGGTTCAATTCCCAGCAGGGCACATAACCAGGTTGCACGCCAAGTCTCCAGCCAGGCCTGTGGCTGGAGACAGGTGAAAGGCAACCATACATTGATGTCTCTCTCCCTCTCTGCCTCTCACATTTCCCCTCTCTCAAATAAATAAATAAATAAATAAAATAAGGTGGCAGCCATTTGTGCCAAAGCCATGTGATTTGAAAGAATGTAGAGGGACCATACCAGTCCACCATGAGATCTGGTGTGATGAAGGAGAGCCATCATGAGGTCTGGTGTGGAGAAGGAGAGCCATGTGGTTTTGAAATGAAGAGAAGCCACATGGTCTGAAAGAGTATAGATGGGAATCGTCTACAAGGTCTGGTGCATAGAAAGAGAGCCATAATGTAGCAGCTAGGCAACTTTGTAGGAGAGTGGTCCAAGGTAAGAAGCAGCAGCAAGCAGCTAGTTCAGAGGGATGATCTGGTCGGGCGGCCGGGGCTAGTGGGAAAGCAGGCTCGCTGCTGCTTTGATCATGCCTGCTCCAGCTGACTCTGAAGCTGCCAAGGACTCTGCTTTGCAGGCTGGACTCTAGGAACTTGGGCCATGTGGAGGACTCTTTTAGGACTTGTGCCTTTCTTGGACTTCACCATGATCCAGTGTAACACAGCACATGTTTTCCTGGGCTATTATATAGAGGCTAGTGACATTATACCCCTGATCCTGAAGAAGAGAACTGATGCAAAAGGAATGGGGAACTTCTGGATATGTTTTTGGCTTATAGCCTTTTGGGGAGCAAGGGAAATGTTGGGTCTTGTGGGAGAACAGGACTCTGAAGTAAAGTGCTCCCAGTCCCCCACCCCAGGTTGGAATGTTATAAATAAAGACCTGTTTTTCTCAACACTAATTGTTGGATCTTACACTAAGGTACCACATGAACGAGCCCTCATTTGCTCAGTAATACCATGTTATGGAGAGCTTGTTCCTTTCAAATGAGATGAAAATACTTTAAGTATATTTAGCAAAAATGTTCTAAACATCTCTGAATTTTGTCTTGTAGAAGGAAGTTAGGTTGAACAAACTTTCACTACCTGTCTTATAGGTGTTTGTACCTCCCTGGAAAGCCTTTGAAATTTTACTTTGTTCAAGCATATCAATAAGAAAATAACCTACTCTGATATTTATCATTGGAAGTCTTTGGTGGTAGCTCTAAAGGACAGGGAAATGTCATTTCTTCTTTTTTTTATAGCCTACAATTTCTTCCTTTTTTTTTTTTTTTTTTAAGAGGTTTTATTTATTATTTTTAAAGAGAGGGGAAAGGAGACAGAGAGGAAGAGAAACATCAATGTATGGTTGCCTTTCACCTGCCTCCAGACATGGACCTGGCTGGGGACCTGGTTGGAGATCTGGCTTGCAACCTTGTTATGTGCCCTGACTGGGGAATCAAACCAGCGACCTCTGGGTTCACAGGTCTTATCCACTGTGCTACCAGCCAGGGCCCAATGTCACTTCTGACAGAGTGTGCAACTTTTGTTAACTGTGCTAAAAACTACAGAGTAATGAGGAGCACATATAACATCTTGAAATTTCTGCAAGTGAAAGGTGATATAAAAAGTCTGGCCCTGGTTGGTGGCACAGTGGATAAGGCACCAGTTGTAAACCCAAAGGATGCTGGTTCAATTCCCAGCCAGGGCACACATAACCAGGTTGCAAGCCAGATCTCCAACCAGGTCTGTGGCTGGAGGCAGGTGAAAGGCAACCATACATTGATGTCTCTCTGCCTCTCTCCCTTCCCCTCTCTCTAAAAATAATAATTTTAGCCCTGGCTGGTAGCACAGTGGATAAGGTGCCAGCCTGAGGACCCAAAGGTCGCTGGTTCAATTCCCAGCCAGGGCACATAACCAGGTTGCAAGCCAGGTCTCCAGCCATGTCTGTAGCTGAAGGCAGGTGAAAGGTAATCATACATTGATGTTGCTCTCCCTTTCTTCCTCCCTCACTCCCCACCTCTCTAAAAATAATAAATAAAATCTTTTAAAATAAATAAATTTTAAAAATAATAATTAAAAAAATATTTTAAAAAGTCTGTGATTCTGGCTGGGGGTAGGTGGGCAAAGTGAGAAAAATCAGGTACAGCCCTGGCTGGTGGCACAATGGGTAAGGCACTGGCCTGCGAACCTAAAGGTTGCTGGTTGGATTCCCCAGCCAGGGCACATAACCAGGTTGCAAGCCAGGTCTCCAGCCTGAGGCAGGGGAAAGGCAACCATACATTGATGTCTCTCTCCCTCTCTCCTGACCCCTGTCTCTAAAAATAATAAATCTTAAAAAAAAAAAAAAAAAATTAGGTACAATTGCAATAGCATAAACAATAAAACACACACACACACACATACAAGGTCTGTGATTCCTATTGGTGATAGTGACTGTCACAGATACTGTTAATACTGCTGTGGTTTGTTGCCTCCATTTACCATCGGAAGAAATGCTAAATTTTAGTTTGAAAATAAAATGTAATTTCCCCATCCTCATTCACAGACCCTTTGGGGTCCTGGAGCCCTGCAGTACAACTAGCCAAGTGTTAGCATGGAAAGGGAGCCAGGGTGAAAACATGCTTCCTGTCCATGAACATTCTGACTCTTGGTCCCTCCTACCTAGATCCTGGGACTGTCCTGGATTTTGTCCTTCTCCAAAGCCTGTCTGTTCAACTTTTCCTTCAGTTCTCTAAATATCCTTCCAATAACTTATTCTTATGACTTGGAATTAATTTGTTATTTCTCTACAGCTAGCTGCTTCCTCAGCTCTATGACTCCTAGCCTAGAGGCATGACACAAGGGATGAACGTGGCACAGAAGGCCCAAGCCACCGAGTGGCTGTGGGGTGTGGGCTCACTACTTACGCAAGCATGCGAAACGGAAAGAACAGCTCCTTGCAGGGCAGGTGTGTGAATCCAGTGAGATGAAATATCTGCTCTGTGAGATTTAGGATCATAGAACACAGAGAAGAGTATCAATAAATCCCTTGGTTTAATGAATACTGTATCTGAAAACACTTTGTAAACTCTAAAATGCAACATGAATTGCTGTATCCATTAGTCCCCGGGACAAAGAGAGCTGATCTCTGTTCTTTCCCTCAAAGTTTTGTCTTGGTCATGCTTTCCCCCTTTTCCTTGAATCTTTGCCCTAAATATATGTTGGATCCAGCCAATTTGCTTGCTTCTAATGCTTGCTTTCCTGAAATTAGAAAAGCCACCCTTATTAAATGGAGGGTGGGTGGGGTCCATATGGATAGGATGGGAAGGAAAAAGGATGTCCCTTCCTTCTTTTACCCTTGTAGTAGTATGCTTGTTCTATAGCTCTCAAATTGATACTAAGATGGGCACCCTCGTGTTATGCAGGCAGAGAGCTGTTGAACACAGAGTAACTATTTCCCAGAAAGCCCAGAAAAAAGATAACTAGGCACAACTGTGGACAGAGAAAAGCGAGTTGCTTTTTTTTTTTTTTAAAGGTGGACATCCCTGAACAGTGTGGGTTTGCTGCTACAACTCATAATGACACCTCCAAACCCTTCCTTTTTGACACTAGGTAAGCAGAGTGACCCTGGTACCAGATACAGACCCAGCTCTTCGAGATTAGCAAAGGGAAGCAGGATATTGACACAACTCTGTCCTAGGGAGTAATCCCAGATACTTCTGGGTCTGTGAGCCCATGTGTCCATCATCAGCAAACACAATGAACTGAGAGAAAAAGTTGAAGGACAGTGATGTGATGATACTCAGAAGTTAGTCTGGGGAGCACAAGGTCCCATCTAAGGGTTTTGTGGCTAAAGGAAGACCCTCGATGCTTGACGAGGGCATGGAAGAAGCCTTAGGGCCAAGAATTCCATCTCCTGGTCGATGCTGCCCCCTGGAGGTCAGCAGAGGTGTTGCGGCTCCCTTTCATCCCACCCAGAGGGACTTTTGGGTAAGGATTCCTAAGGATCCCCAGACTTCAATGTCCCTGAAAACTGTGTGTTCCACTGTAATTTGAATGCCTCCTGATTCCAAAATCACAAGCCTCCTCACCGGCTAGCACTGCCCCTCGGTGAGGCCTGCAAAAAACTCGTTTATCAGCCAAATCTTAATATTTGAGTTCATGGTGGATATAATGGAAAATCAGTAACTGAAAATCCAAAGTACCTGCCTGCATAGGTCTTCTTCCATCAGAGCATTAACTGACTTCTGAGGAAGTCGCCTACTGGGGGGGGCAGGCAGTCTCCCTCGCAAGGTATCAGGTGCATCTTTCTCTGGGAACCCGCTTTGTCAAAGCAGCCTGCACCTCTCCTTTTCGAGTCCCAATCCCTGGACCCGCCTATTCTCCTCACACTGGGGCTGGAGTCATGCCAAATGTAAGACCATTTGGATCCCCCAAGACTGAACCCTTGAAGTGGGGTATGGTGTTTGGCGAGAAACAGAAGTGGAAAAGAAAGTGGAGAAACAGAAGGTTGCTGGGGCTGCCCACCTGGACAAGCTTTCAGTCCCCGGGAGCCCAGCACACACCACGTAGCACGGGGCTGGCCCGGGAGAGATCAGGCAGAGTAAGGTGGAAAGGGACTGACAGGCGGTGAAAAGCGGTGGAGGTGCCAGGTAAGGTCAGTTAAGGATGCTGCATTCGTTCTGCCCCCAAGGCATCCAGACCAATCTGGAGCCTTTCTCAGTCCCCAACATCACCCCGCCCTCCCCTGAATTTAGTCTTGGCTGCCAAGTCTCAAAACACCTAGGCCCAACCTCGGAGATGACCAATCCCCGCAGCAGCCAATTAGGCGAGCCCACCAGCCGCGAGCGCTGGAGTCCAGCGACAAACAACCCCGTTTTCCCTCCACCGCCTCCTCGCCCGGACCCCTCAAGCACCCCAGAGATCTGACCATGCGTGGTACTGCACCCCTGAAGGTGCCTTCTCAGCCGACCTGGACTGGCTGGGCTTGCACCCCTAGGGTATTAATGGGAAATAGAAATCGCTTTCCTACCATCACTTGTGAGATCTGGAATGATTAGGTCGTAGGGACAGTTAATCAACATCGCCAACTTATCATTTTCCCTTGACTGCCCACATCTTACCCATAGGCCCTAAAAGGCGCCCCTGTGTCTCTTCAGTCCAGAGTCTAATTTCTTTCTTTCTTTTTAAAGATTTTATTTCATTATTTCCAGAAAGAGGGGAAGGGAGAGAGGCAGAGAGGGAGAGAGAGATCAATGTATGGTTGCCTTTCTCCTGCCTCCAGCCACAGATCTGACTGGAGACCTGATTTGCAACCTTGTTATGTGCCCTGGCTGGGGAATCGAACCTGCAACCTTTGGGTCAGAGTCTAATTTCAAATGAAGTATATAGGCCTGCAAACTCGGCTTACCCCTGCCCCAACGGTGTGGGTGCTACAGCCCTCTGCAAGAGGCTGACAGCCACAGCCAGAGGGGGTAGGGAGCAAACACTGAAGGAATGGCAATCCCACGGTCAGATCAAGGGGACGGGACCCAAGGAAAGCCGGTGTAGGTGAGCCAAGGTAGCCCTTGGAACAATGCCTGAGGCTGCTCAGTCATGTACCCAGCCCATGGATCTGCTATTTTAACAAGGGGCCACCTTCTTCCACCTGGTAGGTCATTCATGAAATAATCTCTACCCTAAAACCAATGCAGCTACTTTGGCCTAAAGCAGTTAGAGGTTTGAGGTAACCATATGTTCCTACTTTTTCAACACTTGCCAGAGCAATGTAAGTCCAGGACATATTTTGGGATGCAGCTGACCCTGGAGCAGAGATGGAGCCACCTGAAAGCCCCTGGAGGAAGGATATTGGGAGAAGAGTGTTGTATCATATTAAATATTTATTGTTCTCTGCAGACTGATCTTGGAGTACCTCTCAAGCCAGGGGAAGAAGTTGTCAGTGCTCAAGTTGCTGATATAGGTCAAAAAGTTACAGAAAAGAAATCACTTTGCATGGGGGGTTAAAAAAAAAGAAAAATCAATGACTTTGAGGCAGTCTTCCCTTAACAGCAATTCCAAGAGCTGAGGCTTCACACCTTAGGACAGGGTGACAAGAACTGAATGAACCAGAGATGGAGGCAATAAAAAGTTTTACCAGAGGAAGAGGAAGAGAGAAGAGTTAATTTTTTTTTTTTTTTTTTTTTTTAAGGATTTTGCAGGGAGGCAAAGGGTGGGTGATAAAAGACAAAACAGGGAGAATGATAAATGTTATTTTGGAAGCCCAGGGAAAGGTAGTCCTGGGAAACCTGAAGACATTGGGAGATTCAGAAAGCCAAGGGGATCCAGCTTACCCTGAAGGGAGAGGGTCCTGGGAATGAAGGCAGGGTAAGGCATGTCATAGACCTGGGAGGCAAGGGGAGAAGTGAAGGGGCATGCCAGGTGAAGAAGGGTATGGGATGGGTATAGGATCCATGGGGAAGACTGGTGAACCGCAGGGCCTGGCACATCAGAAGTTGGGCTTGTGCTTCTTGAGCTCCACCATAAGGTGATGAATGTTGATGAGCTCAGCCCGGGCAGGGAGAGCTCGGAGCTGGGGCTGAGAGAGCACCCGGTGGAAACGATGATAGAGCTGGATCAGTTGGGTCAACGCTCCCTGGTCAGACAAAATCAAGAAGGGGTGGTGCTAAGGATAATGATTAAGAATCAGGTTAGGGCTTATCCAGAACTTTGGGCACAGCTGGTAGGTAAATATCAAGGTCCCTTAGATGATGCTGAGCCCAGGGAAAAGAAGGGGAAAATTAGTGATGGGGGCAGGGTAGGAGTGAGGGATGGGAATTGCAGGTCACCTGGATGATACTAGTTCCATTTCTGAAGTTGGTGAAACTCCGCATTACATCCTGACTCAGAGACTCCACCGATGATTTCCAGGAACTGCCAAAGCCACGGATCAGCTGAGTAACACGGGCTGATGGCAGGAGGAAAGAGATAATGTCAGATAGAGACAAGGCTACATGATCTTTGACCTTACTAAGTCCTCCCCAAGGCACCCCTCTTTTCTGGTGTTCTCCTATCCCATTCTTTCCTGCTCTACCCACTCCCCATTCTCTCATTTTTCTTTTCCAGTCATCTTACCACTGACCCCATTGCTATCACATCATCCTCCTACCTTCTTCCCCTCGAAGTCGCTCAGCCTGTCCACGCTCAATCAAAGCCTCTGCCTCTTTCACAAATGCCACCAGACCTCCAAAAGGGGGAGACAGCAACTCTTCAATGAATTCCTGGAAAAACACATACACACACACATAGAGCTGAGTGTCCTGGCATCAGCAACTTTTCCAATTCTGGTAACATGACCCACTAAGTCCTTAGAACACTCCTCATAGCAGAAGAGCTAAACTCTACAAAGGGCAGACATCTTTAAAAAAATTGTTGGTCTCACAGGAGTTAGGGGAAATCTTCAAGGCTCTTCCTCCTCAAAAACAAAACAAAAAAACTAAACTTGAGCTTGGAGCAGGGCTGGAACCAGAGGGTTGGTGCTGAGGTACGGCTACCAGAAGGCAAATAAATGGCCATGGCAACTCTGTCATCTGGAAAGGCCTAATGCCAGCCTCAAGTGGGGAAGCTGAGTCTCCTGTGAGGACCACAGAGACATGCTGATGCAGACCCAGGCAGGTGGCATCTTTCAGCTATTGAAAAAGTAGAGGCCAAACCCTTTCTGAAGGAAAATAGCCTCAACCCCAACTTAGGTCCAAATGGCTCCCCTTGATTGAGATCAAACGATGAATTCAAAGATCATGGACACATAAGAAAGCAATGAGCCCTTGCTGATGTGGTTTGGCAGATTGAGTGCCAGCCTGCAAACCAAGAGGTTGCCAGTTAGATTCCCAGTTAGAGCACATGCCAGGGTTGGGGGGCATGTGAGAGGAAACCAAACAATGTATCTCTCACACATCAACGTTTCTCTCCTTTTCTCCCTCCCTTCCCCTCTTTCTGAAAATAAATAAAATATTTTTAAAAAGAAAAGAAGGCAATGAGAGTCAGTATAGATAATAAGTAATGCCCTGGTAACTCAAAAAAAAAAAAAAGGGGGATCAAATCCGCAACCATGGTGTATTGGAAAGATGCTCTAACCCAGGGGTATCATACTCATTTTCACCGGGGGGCATATCAGTCTCACGGTTGCCTTCAAAGGGCCAAATGTAATCTTAGGACTGTAACAGTTACGCAAGCTGGGTAGAAACAAGGTGCCGGGTGAAGGTGCTGGGCTGGATAAAACAAGGTGGAGGGCCAGATTCAGTTTTTGGGCCTTGTGTTTGCCACCTGTGCCCTAAACCAACTGAGCTAGCTACCTGCCCAGGGCTGTTGTATATTCTTTATGAAATATTTAAAGAAGTTAAAGATACAGACACAGGCCCTGGCCAACTAACTCAGTTGGTTAGAGCAATACAGTATACCATGGTTGCAGATTCGATCCCTGATAAGGGTGCATAAAGAAATAACCAGTGACTGCATAAATAAGTGGAACAACAAATTAATGTTTACTCTCTCTAAAATGAATTACAAAATAAAAATTTTTAAAGGTGACCTAACAGAAGAAAACCTTAAAAAAAAAGGTGCAAACACAAAGATGACTTATTGACAACATAAGGAATCACAAAGATGATTAGTTGACAAGATAAGGAATGGAGAGACTTGAACCAAAATGGAATTTTTTTTTTAAAGATTTTATTTCATTATTTTTTACAAAGAGGGGAAGGGAGAGAGGCAGAGAGGGAGAGAGACATCAATGTATGGTTGCGTTTCACCTGCCTCCAGCCACAGACCTGACTGGAGACCTGGTTTGAACCTGGTTATGTGCCCTGGCTGGGGAATCGAACCTGTGACCTTTGGGTTCGCAGGCCAGCGCCTTAACCACTGTGCTACCAGCCAGGGCTCCAAAATGGAATTTTTTAGAAATTATTTTAGAATATAGAATATTTTAGGGGTTCCAGTCAAGATGGTGGTACAGGTAAATGCAGTTACTCAAATCCCCCTCAACCATGTCAAAATTAAAACTAAACTACAGAACAACCATCACTCAGAATTGCCTAAAGTCTAGCTGAACAGAAGTCCTACAACTATGGATATAAAGAAGCCACAAGGAGATGCAGAATGAGCTGGTCCCCACCCAGGAATGGCAGATAAATATCAGAAGGGTTATCTTAGCTGTGGCTGTTGCCCCCTGGGGATCAAGGGGTCCCAGCCCCACACCAGGCCCCCTAGTCGAGGGTTCCAGATCCAGTAGGGCAAGTCCCCATAACTTCTGGCTATAGAAACAAGAGAGGACTGTGGCTGAGTGAGACAGGAACCTCCGGGAGTCCTAGGCAGTTCCATTTACAGGGCCTGCACAAAGACTTACTTGCACTCACTTGCTCTGAGCTCTAACACTGAGGTATTAGAGATTTAGAGGGAGGAACTGAGTAGTCTGAAATGAGGGCAAAATAGGGAGGGGCAGCTTTCTCCCAGACAGAGGTACTGACAGAGAGCTTTGTTCCTGCCCAGAGCCCTTCCTCAAAGTGCCATATCTGAGTCTCTATCAACCTGGCTAGCACTGTTTCCCCTTGCCCTGGCAATTCCCTGAGAGCCTTTTCCACATTCCACCCAACTGTGGGCCCACACAAGCTGTTTCTAGCGGCCTCTCCAAACAAATGGCCTGTTCTGGCTCAAGCCTTAGACTTTCCCCAAATCTCTAAAACAAGCAACGTCTGGCCTTGGTGTACCCCGTACCTCTCTCACAAATGGCCCCAGGCCCAGGCACTAGGGGCAGCCAACCTTGATTTGTAGCTTGGCTTCTCCTGGACACTTCCAAGCCTAACACAAGTAGCAGCCATCTGCAGATAACTTTGGAGCTCATGCTGTGTGGTCCTGGGCTAGGCACACAAGGCAGCCGACCTTGGCCTACACCTCCCAGGAGCCCCCAGGGCCATTGTACCTGGTGGACAGCTTCAGACCACACCAAAACACCACCATCCAACCACCTCCACAAGTGACACACTCAAGGGGCAGGCTCAGTGGGCACCAGAGCCTTGCTGTAGTAAGTCCTACTCTGTAAGGTCAGCCACTAGACAGCTGATCCTCCACAGTGGTCACAGCCAGTCCTCGTAGCTGACTGGACTAGGTGTAAATCCCACTCACTGAGGTGCCAACAGCAATCAAGGCTCAACTACGGCAGGAGAGTGTACACAGCCCACACAGGGGGCATACCTGGAGTTTCAAACTTGATGACAGGGGACCATGCATGTGTAGGGGACCCTACACATAAGGCAACTCTACTAAGCCCAGGAGACACAGCAACTCTTGGTAATACATAGAAAGAGAGGGACACAGCCAAAACGAGGAGACAAAGAAACATGTCCCAAATGAAAGAACAGAACAAAGCTCAAAAAAAGAACTAAACAAAATGGAGATAAGCAACCTCCCAGATGCAGAGTTCAAAACACTGGTTATAAGGATGTTCAATTAACTTAGAGGAAAAGTAGATGAACTCAGTAGAACATCAACAAAGAGATAGGAAACAGAAAAATGGAGACAGAAAACATAAAAAGAACCGGTCAGAAGTGAAGAATATTATTAACTGGTATGAATACATCACAGGGTATCAACAGTGGAGTAGATGAAGCAGAGGATCAAATCACAGATTTAGAAGTTAAGGAAGCAGAAAACACCCAATAATATAAAGAAAAAAGAATCCAAAATAATGAGGATAGTGTAAGGAGCCTATGAAACAACTTCAAGCAGTCCAACATTTGAATCATGGGTGAAAATCCATTTGAAAAAATGAAAAACTTTCCTAATCTGGTGAAGGAAATAGACATACAAATCTAGGAAGTGCAGACAGTCTTAAACAAGATGAACCTAAAGAGACCAAGACATAATATAATTAAAATGGCAATGATTAAAGATGGGAAGAATCTTAAAAGCAGCAAGAGGAAAGCAGTTAATTATCTAGAAGAGAGCTCCCACGAAACTGTCAGCTCCACAGAAACTTTGCAACCAGAAGGAATTGGCATAAAAGGGGATGGATGTAATATAACAACAATAAAGTTAAAAAAAAAAAAAAAAGAAGGAATTGGCATGAAAAATTCAAAGTGATGAAAAGCAAGGACCTACAGCAAAGATTTCTTGACCCAGCCAAGATTTAGAATTCAAAGTCAAATAAAGAGCTTCCCAGACAAAAAAAGCTAAAGGAATTCATCACCACCAAATCAGTACAACAAGAAATGATAACGGGTCTTCTTTAAGAAGATAAAAAATATGAATACATATATATCTATCAATAATTACTTTATTTATTTATTTTTTCTTTTATTTTTTTTAATTTTATTGTTGTTGTGTTACATCCATCCCTTTTTTGCTCCCCTCTGTCCCCCCACCCACCCACCCATTCCCCCCAAAGTCAATCCCACCTGTTGTCCATGTCCATGGTTCCTTTATACTAGGTTCTTTCAATAATTACTTTAAATGAAAATGAAGACAAAGAAGGACCCAGCAATTCCATTTCTGGGTATTTATCCAGAGAAATCCAAAAAACTAATTTAAAAAGATACATGCTTTTATGTATTCATTGCAGTATTATTTACTATAGTCAAGATATGGAGGCAACCTAGGTGTCTGTCAATAAATGAGTGTATAAAGAACAAATGGCCCTGGCTGATATCACAGTGGTTAATGCACCAACCTGCAAACCCAAAGGTCGCAGGTTCAATTCCCCAGCCAGGGCACATAACTAGGTTGTAAGCTAGGTCCATGGCTGGAGGCAGGTGAAACGCAACCATACATTGATGTCTTTCTCCCTCTCTGCCTCTCTCCCTTCCCCTCTTTCTAAAAATAATAAAATAAAATCTTAAAAAAAAGGAGAAGAAGAAGAAATGCATATATACAATGTAATATGACTCAGCCATAAAAAAAGAAATCTTGCCATTAGCAACATGGATGGATGTAGAGGATATTGTGCTGAGTGAAGTCAGACAAGTGCCATATGATTTCATTTATATGTGGATCTAAAATACAATAAATAAAGAAGCAGAACAGAAACAGATTCATAGGTACAGAGTACATTTTCAAAGTTGCTAGGTGGGAGTGGGATTGGAGAATGGGTGAAAAGGGTGAAGGGATTAAGAAGTACAACCTGGTAGCTATAGAATAATCATGGGGATGTAAAGTATAGCATAAGGAATGTAGTCAACACTATTGTAATAAGTATGTATGTGTTGGATGGGTACTAGATTTATCAGGGTGATCACTTAGTAAGTTATATAATGTCTAATCACCCTGAAATTAATATAATGTTGTATATCTACTGTACCTGAAAAATAAAAAGTTATTTACCCGCCTGTGAACCCCAAGGTCACTGGTTCGATTCCCAGCCAGGGCAACATAACCAGGTTGCAAGCCAGGTCTCCAGCCAGGTCCCGTAGCTGGAGGCAGATGAAAGGCAACCATACATTGATGTTTCTCTCCCTCTGCCTCTCTCCCTTTCCCTCTCTCTGAAAAATAATAAATAAAATCTTTTTAAAAAAGTTATTTAGCCCTGACCAGTGTGGCTGAGTTGGTTGGGCATTGTCTACTAAGCAAAAGGCTGCTAGTTAGATTACTGGTCAGAGCACATACTTGGGTTGCAGGTTTGGTCCCTGGTTGAGAAGCTTACGAGAAGCAACCAGTCAACGTTTCTCTCTTTCTCCCTCCCTTCTCCTCGCCCTAAAAATAATTAAATCTTTAAAAGAAAAATTATTTAAAGTCAAAAAGTTTGAAATTTAATCTGCTAAACAGATTAGAAATACCTGAAGAATAGAGCAAATTATAATTTACAACTGAAAAAAATGACTCAGAATGTAGAACAGACAGATGAGATGGAAAATTTTGAGACAATGAGAAGTACAGACATCTAATTAATAGATCTAGGCAATGATCACTGATGGATAGTGACAAAAAGAGTCAAGAAGACATTAATGTGCCCTTGATGGAAGTATACACCAGTACTTCTCAAATACCCTTGTAAAAAAAATCTAATTGGAGTCCAATCAAGCCTTTCTGTTTAACTATACAGTTATGGAAAAGAGGAACAGCTGAACTACACCACGGAATGCAATCAATAAAATCCAGGCAGTATATCATTCTACATGACAAATGACCAAGTGACTCAGTTTATCCCATAAATAAATAGCAAAGGACAAAGGTGGAAGGGAAATCTAAAGACTAAAGAGAGACATATGTAAGGACTGTATATGGATCCTGAAATGACATAAAAGACATAAAAGTCAATTATGAAGTAAATGGGGAAATTTGAATACTAGCTATTTTAAATGTGGTATATATTTTTAAAATATCAATTGCAACATTACCAAACACATGCAAAAATACATTTACACACCTTCGTATTTCACACATTAAATTTAAAGTACATATTGGATTTTGAAGAGTTAATACAAAAAATTTAAAATATGCCAATAGCCCTGGCTGGTGGCTCAGTGGATAAGGTGGCAGCCTGTGAACCCAAAGGTCACTGGTTCAATTCCCCAGCCAGGGCATATAAACAGGTTGCTAGCCAGGTCTCCAGCCAGGTCCATGGCTGGAGGCAGATGAAAGGCAACCATACATTGATGTTTCTCTCCCTCTCTGCCTCTCTCTGGAAATAATAAATCAGAATAATTAGGGGTAGGGGCCATGGGAAGAGGATAAGTAATGGGTATTGATACAAATAAAACAAAACTGTGATTGTTACTGGTTGAAGGCCTGTGATGGTACCAGCGGACTTTTTTAATGGCAGAGAGGAATTTAAAAAGAAAAAACACAAAAATAACAAAAAAACCAACCCAGGGTAAAACCTGTTAAGGTAAAAGTGAAACTTTTATTCCATTTAAAAATAAATTTTGATTCCCCAGCCAGAGCACATAACAAGGTTGTAAGCCAGGTCTCCAGCAAGGTCCATAGAGGCAGGTGAAAGGCAACCATACATTGATGTTTTTCTCCCTTTCTTCCTCCTTCCCTTACCCTCTCTCTAAAAATAGTAAGATCTTTAATAAATAAATAAAAAATAAATAAATTACTTCTACCCTGGCTGGTGTGGCTCAGTTGGTTGAGTATCATTCTGCAAAGTGGAAAGGACAATTTCCAATCAGCTACGAACATGGCTTGCAATCTGGCTGGGAAGTGAACCAGTGACCTTTGGGTTTGCAGGCCAGCGCCTATTCACTGAGCCACCAGCCAGGGCTTTCTAGTAGCTCCATTTAAAAAATATGAAAAGAAAAAAGTGAAATTATTTTAATAATATATTTTACTTAAACCATTATATCTATTCTCATTTCAAAATATAACAAAAGTTAGTATTTTATTATAAAATTTACTTTAAAAAATTTCCCATATGAAGTCTAGTGTGTATTTTCTACTCATAGTACATATCAGTTATGACTGGCTATGTTTCGGGATCACTCTTGTGACTCAGGGTGCAAGCCATGTTCGTAGCTGGAGGCAGGTGAAAGGCAACCATACACTGATGTTTCTCTCCCTGTCCTTCTCTCTAAAAATAATAAATAAAATATTTTAAAATAAATAAATAAAATGGAGCTACTAGAAAATTTAAAATTAGTATGACATGCATTAGATTTCTATTGGACAGCACTAGTCTAGACTTGGTCTAATTTCCTTTATGCTCTCTATCCAGAAAAAGAGAACGTTCTCATAGCAAAGGAGTGACCAAAGGGAAACCGTGCACACTGGGCTTTGGCTAGCAATCATTCTGACACAATACTAAGCAGCAGCCCACCAAAAAGGACTGGGATCACAGGCAACAGCTGGCTCCCAACCCTGGCAAATTCCACAGTGCCTCAGCTGCTCTCAGCAGAGTCCACTAGTTTAGAAGTGCATTCTGTGGAATCAGGGGTCTAGAAAATTACACTCCTTTTTTTTCAGATTCTTTAATTATATTTTATTGACTATGCTATTACACTTTTCCCCATTTTCCTCCTTACATTTAGCACCCCCCATTCCTCAGGCAATCCCCACACAATTGGTCACATCCCTGGGTTATTCTTTGGTGAGAATTACACTTTTGAAAGCAGAATTACGATTCGAAAAGCAGGGCTGACATTCCCTGAGTCACCCAACTGGGCAGGTAAGGACAATGGTTTTCTCTGTCATCTAAGTGCATGTTTATTTTACTAAAAAGAGAGAAAAGAATGGGAAAGTTGTGGGGTTTTTTTTGGTACATCCTTAAAATATGGAACGCTTCACAAATTTGCGTGTCATCCTTGCACAGGGGCCATGCTAATCTTCTCTGTATCGTTCCAATTTTAGTTTATGTGCTGCCGAAGCAAGCACCAAAATGGGAAAGTTTAACCTACAACTAATCATATCCCAGAAGAAGATTAAGAATTGAAGGAGGAGAGATCTAAGAGGGAGGTGCAGATAGTCACGCTGCATCCCCTCCCACAACCAAAAACAATACATCTACCTCAAAACTAGAGACATCCAAAAATTCCTGAATGTAGAATTGCACAGAAATCCAACAAAAGACAGAAGAAAGAAAGACTCGTCCAGGCAGGTAGGAGGGGTGGAACAGGATACAGGGGAAGAGGTTAGGTAAGCAGATTGCCTGCACACTTGGCAGGGCAGCTGCGCGAGTTGGTGGCACACAGGTAGGAAAGCAGCAGGGGTCTGTGGGCAAAAACAACTAAATAACTCAGAGATTCAAACTACAATTCGAAGAATCAAGAGGTCCAGGAGCTGGTTCTTTGAAAAAATAAACAAAATTGACAAGCCCTTATCCAGATTCATCAAGAAAAAGAGAGAGAGGACCCAAATAAACAGAATCAGAACTGAAAGAGGGGAAATCACAACTGATACCTCAGAAATACAAAAGATTGTAAGAAATTACTACAAACAACTATATGACAAAAAATATGACAACCTGGATGAAATGGACACATTTCTGGAAACGTATAATCTACCAAAACTGAACCCAGAAGAAGCAGAAAGCCTGAATAGGCCAATAACAACTAGTGAAATTAAAGAAGTAATCCAAAATCTCCCAAAGCACAAAAGCCCTGGACCAGATGGCTACACAGGTGAACTTTACCAAACATTTAAAGAAGAACTAACTCCTATCCCTCCTCAAACTATGCAAAAAATTCAGGAACAGGGAAGACTCCCAAACTCTTTCTATGAGGCCAATATTATTCTAATCCCAAAACCAGGGCAAGATCCAACTAAGAAAGAAAGCTACAGGCCAATCTCTCTGATGAACATAGATGCTAAAATTCTCAACAAAATATTGGCCAATCAGATTCAGCAGTATATTATAAAGATCATATACCATGATCAAGTGGGCTTCATCCCAGGGATGCAAGGATGGTACAACACTTGTAAATCAATAAATGTAATACACCACATCAACAAATTGAAAGATAAAAACCCTATGATCATATCAATAGATGCTGAAAAAGCATTTGATAAAGTGCAGCAACC
>PVIW01012995.1:0-29433 GCA_004026585.1 Noctilio leporinus | reverse complement strand
TGTTTTGCTTGTTGTTAGTTTTGCTCATTATTGTCCCGTAATGGGTGAGATCATATGATATTTGTCCTTCACTGACTGGCTTATTTCACTAAGCATAATATTCTCCAGTTCCATCCATGTTGTTGCAAAGGGTACAAGTTCCTCCTTTCTTTCTGCTGTATAGAATTCCATTGTGTAAATGTACCAAAGTTTTTTGATCCAATCATCCACTGATGGGCACTTAGGCTGTTTCCAGCACTTGGCTATTGTAAATAGTGCCGCTATGAACATAGGTGTGCATAGGTTTTTATGAATTGGTGTCTCAGGATTCTTTGGGTATAGTCCAAGTAGTGGAATTGCTGGATCAAAAGGCAGTTCCATTTTTAGTTTTTTAAGGAAACCCCATACTGTTTTCCACAGTGGCTGCACCAGCCTGCATTCCCCCAACAGTGTATGAGGGTTCCCTTTGCCCCGCATCCTCGCCAACACTTGTTGTTTGTTGATTTGTTGATGATTGCCATTCTGACAGGTGTGAGGTGGTATCTTAATGCAATTTTAATTTGCATCTCTCTGATGACTAGCGATGTTGAGCATTCTTTCATATGCCTCTGGGCCCTTTGTATATCTTCCTCAGTGAGTTGTCTCTTCAGGTCCTTTGCCCATTTTTTAATTGGGCTGTCTGTCTCCATGGTGTTGAGTCGCATTAGTTCTTTATATATTTTGGAGATCAGACCCTTGTCTGAGGTATCATTGGCAATTATGTTTTCCCATACAGTTGGTTCCCTTTGAATTTTGCTGATATTTTCTTTAGTTGAACAGAAACTTTTCAATTTGATATAGTCCCATTTGTTGATTCATTCTTTTATTTCCTTTGCCCTTGGTGAAGTATCAGTAAACATATTTCTGCGTAGGATATCCAAAAGTTTACTGCCTATATTTTTCTCCAGGACCTTTATGGTGGCACTGCTTATGTTTAAATCCTTTATCCATCTTGAGTTTATTTTGGTGTATGGTGTAAGTTGGTAGTCTAGTTTTATCTTTTTGCATGTTGCTGACCAGTTCTCCCAATACCACTTGTTGAAGAGACTGTTTTTACTCCATCTTATGTTCCTTCCCCCTTTGTCAAATATGAGTTGACCATAGAGTCCTGGGTTAATTTCTGGGCTCTCTATCCTGTTCCATTGATCTATATGTCTATTCTTATGCCAGTAGCATGCTATTTTGATGACAGTAGCCTTGTAGTATTGTTTGAAGTCCAGTATTGTGATTCCTCCTACCTTGTTCTTCTTTCTCAAGATTGTGGTGGCTATTTGTGGGCGTTTTTGGCTCCATATAAATTTTTGAGGTATTTTTTCTATTTCTGTGAAGTCTGTCATTGGTATTTTAATTGGGATTGCACTGAATATGTAGATTGCTTTGGGTAGTATGGACATTTTAATGATGTTAATTCTTCCCATCCATGAACATGATATATGCTTCCATTGATTTGTGTCTTCCTTGATTTCTTTCTTCATTGTTCTGTAGTTTTCTGAGTACAGGTCTTTTACCTCCTTAGTTAAGTTGATTCCTAGGTACTTTATTTTTCTTGTTGCTATGGTAAATGGGATTTGTTTTTTCGCTTCTATTTCTGTTGTTTCATTATTGGTATACAAAAATGCTTTTGATTTCTGGATCTTTTTTTTTTTTTAAGATTTTTATTTCATTATTTCTAGAAAGAAGGGAAAGGAGAGAGGCAGAGAGGGAGAGAGACATCAATGTATGGTTGCTTTTCACCTTCCTCCAGCTACAAACCTGACTGGAGACCTGGCTTGCAACCTGGTTACATGCCCTGACTGGGGAATTGAACCAACGACCTTTGGGTTCGCAGGCCGGCACCTTATCCACTGTGCTACCATCCAGGGTGTGGTCACAGTCATTCTGCTCCTTTTTTCCCCATGTCTCTGGTTTCTTTCTCCTTGTCTATTTGTTTGTTCATTAGTCTCCTGTATTAGGTGAGATCATATGATTTGTCTTTTGCCACCTGTCTCATTTCACTAAGCATAATACTCTCCAGTTCCAACCATGCTATTGCAAAAGGTGGGAGTTCCTTTAACCAGCCTCATCAAGAAAAATAGAGAGAGTACCCAAATAAACAAAATCAGAAATGACAGAGGAGAAATCACAACTGATACCATAGAAATATAAAGGATTGTAAGAAATTACTGTTTTATTCCCCAGCCAGGACACATAACCAGGTTACAAGCCAGGTCTCCAGCCAGATCCATAACTGGAGACAGGTGAAAAACAACCATACATTGATGTCTCTCTCCCTCTCTGGCTCTCTCCCTACCCATCTCTCTAAAAATAATAAATAAAATCTTTTAAAAAAGAAATTCATATGAACATCTATATGGAAAAAGTCTGACAATTGAGTGAAATGGACAAGTTTTTGGAAACATAATCCTCCAAAACAGAATCAAGAAAAAACGAAAGCCTGAATAGACCAATAACAATTAGTGGAATTGAAGCAGTAATTAAAAAACAAATAAACAAACAAACAAAAAAGAAAAGCAACCTGCCAGTGCACAAAAGCCCTGGATCAGATGGCTACACAGGTGAATTTTACCAAACTTTTAGGGAGAAATTAACTCCTATCCTTCTCAATTTATAATAAAATATCCAAGAATAGGGCAGACTCCCAAACTCTTTCTATGAGGCCAGTCTTATTTTAATCCCCAAAACAGGTCAAAACACAACAAAGAAAGAAAACTATAGGCAAATATTGCTGATGCACATAGATGCTGAAATACTCAACAAAATATTGGCAAAATGGATCCAGCACTACATTAAAAAGATCACAGACCGTGGTCAAATGGGATTCATCCCAGGGATACAAGGATGGTACAACATTCACAAATCAATAAACATAATACATCACATAAACAAAATTAAAAAAACACATGACCATATCAATAAATGCTGAAAAAGATTTGATGAAGTATAGCATTTATGATAAAAATTCTCAGCAAGGTGGGAATCAAGGGAGCATACCTTTTTTCTTTTTCTTTGCACTTTCTGTGCATTTTTTTCTACCTTATCTTCCAATTTGCTGATCCCATTCTCTGCTTGCTCTAGCCTCTTTTTGATTCCTCCTACTGCATAATTTTATTCAGAAATTGTATTCTTCATTTCCTGGCTCTTATGGATAGTTCTTACATTTTTTAAGAAGATTTTATTTATTATCTCTAAAAGGAGGGGAAAGGAGAGAAGCAGAGAGGGAGAGAAGCATCAGTGTATGGGTGCCTTTCACCTGCTTCCGCTGTGGACCTGGCTTGCAATCTGATAATGTGCCCTGGCTAGGGAATCAAACCAGCGACCTTTGGGTTCGCAGGCAGGTGCCTATCCATTAAGTTACCAGCCAGGGCATATTTTTATTTTTTTGAGGAAACTCTATAATGTGTTCCATAGTGGCTGCACCAGTCTGCATTCCCACCAGCAGTGCACTGAGGTTCCCTTTTCTGCACATCCTCGACAACAGTTGTTTGTTGATTTGTTAATAATGGCTATTCTGACTGGTGTGAGGTGGCATCTCTGTGATTTTAATTTGCATCTCTCTGATGGCTAGTGATGTTGAGCATTCTTTCATATGCTTTTGGGTCCTTTGTATGTCTCCCTCAGAGAAGTGTCTGTTCAGGTTCTTTGTTCATTTTTAAGTTGGGCTCTCTGTCTCTGTGGTTTTGAGTCACAAAAGTTCTTTATATATTTTGGACATCAAACCTTTGTCTGGGGTATCATTGGCAAATATGCTTTCCCAAACTGGTTGGCTCCCTTTTAATTTTGCTGATGTTTTCCTTAGCTAAGAAGAAACTTTTCAGTTTGATATAGTCCTATTTATTTATTGGTTCCTTTATTTTTATTGCCCTAGGAGAAATGTCAGTGAAAATATTGCTGCTTGGGATATCTGCAATTTTACTGCCTATGTTTTCCTTTAGGAATTTTATGGTGGCATGGCTTATGTTTAAGTCCTTTATCCATTTTGAGTTTATTCTGGTGTATGGTGTAAGTTTGTGGTCTAGCTTAATTTTTTGTATGTCCCTGTCCATTTCTCCCAACACCACTTTTTGAAGGGGCTATTTGCACTCCATTTTATGCTCCTTCCACCTTTGTCAAAAATTAGTTGACCTTAGAGCCATGAGTTTATTTTTGGGCTCTCTAATCTGTTCCATTGATCTATAAGTCTATTCTTATACCAGTACCAGGCTATTTTGATTACAGTGGTTTTGTAGTATAGGTTGATATCCAGTATTGTGATTCCTCCTACCTTGTTCTTCTTTCTCAAGATTGCTGAGGCTATTTGTGGTTGTTTTTGGCTCTATATAAAGTTTTATTGAAGTTTTTTTCCTAGGTGTGTGATATATGTTATTGGTATAATAGGGATTGCATTGAATCTATAAATTGCTTTGGGTAGTGTGGACATTTTAATGATGTTAATTCTTCCCATCCATGATCATGGTATATGCTTCCATTTATTTGTATCTTCCTTAATTTCTTTCATTAGCGTTATGTAGTTCTCCAAATACAGGTCTTTTACATCCTTGGTTTAGTTTATTCCTAAGTAATTTATTTTTCTTGTTGCTATAGAAAATGGGATTTGTTTTCCAGAGTCTACCTCTGTTTCATTTTTGGCATACAAAAATATATTCAATTTATGAATATTGCCTTTATATCCAGCTATTTTGCTAAACTTGTCTATTAGGTTGAGTAGCTTTTTGATCAAGTCTATCCAGTTTTCTATGTACACTATCATGTCATCTTCAAATAATATTCTGTATGCTTTTAAAGTGAGTTGGTGAGATCCCAGAGTGTGGGAGCTGAGCTCACATAGGACATGGCTTTTTCTAGCCTCACCACCCAGGGAGGCAGCAGTTGATGCTCTGCTTCCTTCACCTAGATGACCACACCACACTCATTGTGTCCCTCCAGGAGAAAGTGGAAACACGAAGACAGCACTTCAGGCTTGAGTTTGAGAAGTACCGTGGCTTCCTGGCCCAGGAGGAGCAGCTGCAGTTGTGGCAGCTGGAGCAGGAGGAGCGTGCCACGCTGCAGAGACTCCGCAATTGCCAGAGACAGCTGGTGCAGCACAGCCAGGCCTTGTCAGAGCTGGCGCAAGAACTGGAGGACTGCTGCCTGCACCCGGTCATGGATCTGCTGGAGGTGAGGCCTCCAGCTGCCATGCTTGCAACTATATTGAAAGGACACCCTTGATCTCACTAGGAGAGCATCAATTTCATGTGATCCTACAGAATCATATAAAATAGTTCCCATTGAAGAGAAAAACCTAAATATGTTTAAAAAGTAAAATTAATGAGATGATTTACATAAGATTAATCAGAAAAATGACAATCTACCTTATGTTGGCTGAAAAACATTTCTTAAAACTATAGCCTGTCAGTGACTGTATTGCTGTGTTTAGTGATGGCCAATTCAGAAAGTTTTTGGTAACCTACTTCAGGCAAAAGCCAATCATGTAAATAAATTTTAAATTGTCCAGGTTGGAATTTTCACCTTAAAATTTAAGGCAAAAGCCAAATTGCAAGCCTTTTCCAGTTACAACGACTGTTGTAGGTAGGTGGGTGCCATGCAGTTTGCACACATCATGTGTGACACTATAGAATAGACAAATACAGGAAGAATAAAGCACTCGTTTTAATTCTTTATGAAGAATTTATTCCCAGTGCGTAGGAAAAGCCCTAATTGGTGGGTCCATGTCATTGTGATAGAACCACTGTAATAGAAAGTTCCTGGGCACTCTTGACTCTATTTCATCCCCACAGACTTATTCAGAGATTTCAAAACTAAGTGATTCATATCCTTATACAAGTATGGTGACCAAGCACAGTGTGAGTCATTAAATGAAGAATTTGCAAAGCACTTATATTTAATTTTACTCATTTTGTCTTCAAAATATCTATAGCTAAATTAAAAAATTATTATTTTTACTATTATTATTGTTACACCTATTTCCTTGTAAGCAAACTAAAGGTCAAAGAGGAATTAAAAAAAAATTCATACAGTAGGTAAACACAAGAACTTCAATATTTTGGAAAACATTTTCTTATATCTCAAAATACAACCTTTTTAAAATGAACGTTCATTAGTACCAAATAAATGTTAAAATTAATTTATGATGCATATCTTAGGGAAGGTGTATTTACATAATTTATTTTTATTATTTTTTTCTCTTTTCTCTTTTTTTTTTTTTAAATTTTATTGTTGTTGTATTACATCCATCCCCTTTTTGCTCCCCTCTGTCCCCCTTATTTTTATTACTTTTTAAGATTTTATTTATTATTTCCAGAGAGGGAGGAAGGAGCTAGGCAGAGAGGGAGAGAGACATTAATGTATGGTTGCCTTTCACCTGCCTCCAGCTACGGACCTGGTTGGAGACCTGGCTTACAACCTGGTTATGTGCCCTGGCTGGGGAATCGAACCAGTGATCTTTGGGTTTGCAGGCCAATGCCTTATCCACTGCATTACCAGCCAGGGCTATTTTTATTTTTATCCTCACATTTCCTTTTCTTTCCCAATACCAATAAGCTATATTTCATAACCAGTGGCCAAGAACAAGGCCTTTCATAAAAAGTAAAATCAATAATTTTCCTATTTTATGAAAATTAATCTGATAGGTGAACTTTCATAGAGGGAGAGAAGAAATGTAATGTAGTGGATTTATTTAATAATCTACTTTGACTAGAATGGTATTACATATTAATAACCTTTTTTATCCACTTAGAGAATCTGCTCACATATGAATCCATAGATAGGGTGTGTTGGTCCAAAAAATGAGGAATTTGGTTTCTTTTTAAATAGAGACATTGAGAGCAACATTTTATGTCTATGCCTTTCACTATGTCTCAAACACATTCTGCAGATATTTAAGATCTATATTTACCCAAATTCTACATATATTTGTTGCAGAATATAACACTTTATTAAAATATTCAAATGTCAGAATTTTCAGTTTGGAAAATAGTTACATTAAATGTTATAAAAATTAATCTATCAGATTGCAAGCCAGACCTCCAGCCAGGTCTGTAGCTGGAGGCAGGTGAAATGCAACCATACATTGATGCTTCTCTCCTCTCTGCCTCTCTCCCTTCCCCTTTCTCTAAAAATAATAACTAAAAATCTTTAAAAAGAGAATTAATCTAAACTTTCTGTAGTCTGATTCTATTTCCATAGAGGCAAACTGATTCTATTATTTTCATGAGAATTCAACAACCTATTTTTTAGTTTTCATTAAGAGAGATTCATATTTCTTATACTTTTTCCTAATAGTCTAGTGATTTTCAATAACTTCTAAACAGATGTTTATGGGTGAGTTCTCAGTCTGTCAAAAGCAATTTTGACATCAAACTCACACATGCTTGTATTTCTCTTTGACTTCCAGGGGGTGAGAGGAGCCTTGTGCCGGTATGTATACTTTCTGAAGCAGAGGATGGGTGGGAGAGGCCAAGGAGGTTGGTGAATGTTGAGAACTATTGGTTGTGTGCTCTTCTCAGAAGTAAGAGTGTTACACGACTAGAACCAGAGACCATCTCCTTGGAGCTGAAGACAATATGTCACATCCCTGGGATGAGAGAGATGTTGAGAAAATTCCAAGGTAGGTTGCATCTTAGATTTTGGGGGATAATGGTGTCTGGTGTCTGGCTGCTTCTACACCTCTCAGGTACAAGTAGAACCTGAAGTTTAGCAACTGAAGTCTGCCAAGCTTTATTTTGAGGTCATTTTATTGGTTCATTACTGGATCAAACCGTGTGGAGGGTTTGATTTCACATCTCTCACTTTGGGGCCCCTGCAGACAGTCCACATGCTTGCAATTGCTGATAGGGCAAGGTGATAGGAACAAGGCCCTGCTCTTGAAGGTAGCATGCAGGTGAGGTGCTCATGGTTTCCCTAGTCATGCTATTGGTGGAAGTAAGTCCCACAGCAATGTTGATCTGTAAGGGGGTGGGGGTTGGGGAGAGCACTGTGTCTGAAGGAAAGAGGAGGGGAATGAATGTGAACAATCCTGATGCCATATAAGCAGCATTTGGTCAGAACGGTGAGCTCAGGAGCTCTGACAGGAGTAACAGTGGTACCAATAAATGTGCAATTTTTGTTTATAAAATTATAAAATAGTATTATTTGAAGTACTAAATGAAACATATTTAAAATCAGAATTAATAGCATTAATACAAAAGCATTGCAGAGTATCAAATATTGTTTGGTTTATTTTATTATCTGTCAGTTTGATGAGTTGCTTAAATTAGAGTTCATAAAACCAAAAATATTCAATTATTATTATGTAGGAATAGCTATGGTGTCATAAATTAATGCTTTTGCCTAATTATGTTATTCTTTTATTTTATTTTATCCTCACCTGAGCACATGCTTATTGATTTTGGAGAGAAGGGAAGGGAGGGAGAGAAACATTAATCTGTTGCCTCTTGCATACCCCCAACCAGGAACTGGACCCACAGCCAGGGCATGTGTCCTCACTGTGAACCCATGACCTTTCAGTTTATAGATGATGCACCAACCAACTGAGTCACACTGGCCAGGACTGATTATGTTATTCTTTAAAACAGTCCAGATTCAATTTTTAAATTTCCTTTTTAATCCAACTTATACCAAGTAATGAAAATATACTATGGTTATATAGTGGTTTCACTACTCAATGGGAAATAGCTTTGTCCCATAGTGAGAAAACCCATCATTGGTAGTCTTGTTCAACTATTTAACCCATGTTCTGGTGGGCAGATTCATGTTACAATTGTGTAAATTCTTGCAATCATTACACTCACAGAATCCATGTCCTCATATTTCTAATGACATTTACAGAATTAACTAATCAATTAAAAATTCAACAAATATACAGTATTTAATTGGAATATATCATTGAAAAGCAACAAAATGCTACAAATCTAAGCTTCATGTTGCCAAAATTTACTTAAATTATTTAATATACCTGTATATTATTAAAAGATGATATAGAATATTAAAAACAGAGAAAGGTAAGGATGACCAGAAGTTTTGGGGGTAGGGCATCTAGTTTTGAATTTTGTGATCGAGGAAGACCTCGAGGGGCTAACTCAACAAACATCTGCTCTGGAGGAGACCCTTCCAGAGAAGGAAGTAGGAAGTATTCAAGTTGCCTCCCAGGCCTGTGTGGAGGCCTGTGCTGGGCTGGCAGGGTCAGGAGCATAGAACACTGGAAGTAGGCCACTGAACAGGATGCTTTACCTCTGAGTGAACTGGACAATCAGTGAGCAGTTGTAAGGGGGACATTAGCATGACTGGTTAATTTGGTGATACTCACTCTGTGTGCTTTACTGAGAATCAGTTAGAGAGGGGCAAGGCTTGAAGTGGGACAGTTAGGACCTTTGCAATACTTCAGTTAGAGTTGGTGATACCCAAAGAATCCTTAAACACCAATTCAGAAGGACCTATGCACCCCTATGTTCATAGCAGTGCTATTTACAATAGCCAAATGCTGGAAACAGCCTAAGTGCTCATCAGTGGATGATTGGATCAAAAAACTTTGAGTTCAGTTAGGTCTAGTACTTGGAGTGCTGTGAAATAGACAGGACTTGGCATATTTTAAAGACAGAGCTAGGAAGATGTACCATTCAATAAGACATGACATGTCAGAGAAAGAGACATGTCATGTATTAGTAGTTTCCAAGATTAATTCTACAGAATTGGCGCAAAGAAGTTGCCATTTCCATTGACAATATTGCTGCAGGCAAGGCAGAAGGAAGGAAGCTCGGTTTTGGATGTATAGGTGTAGTGAAGAATGTTGACTATCCAAATGTGGATGTCAGGTTGTCAGATGAATTTACAAATACAAAGTTTCAGGAGAAAGGTCTAGGCTAGAGCTATGCATTTGGTATTAGTAAGCAAATGACTGAAATTCAATTTGAGCACTAAGCCAGCCAGCCAAGAACACATGGTAATGATCTTGAGAAAGAGAGAAGAGGTCCCAGTCCTGAGACCATTGGCTTTTCCAGTGGTGGTGATGGAGTAGAAGAGGTGAAATAAGCAACTGAGTCCAAGAAGGGGTGGTGAGTTAGAGAGGAAGGGGAAGGGTGGTGACTAGTGTTTGGCAAAGAGAGGGGAGGTTCTCCATCACAAATGTTTCTCAGCAGTGTTGAGTGCCACAGAAATGACATTTAAGATGTCCATCTTGTCACTATTTTGGAAGTCTTTGGAAAGGTGGACACTAGTGTCTCAATTAGTGTATAGTTCTATCATGGTGAGTGACTAAGTTTAAGAGAGTAGGGGTAAAGATAGGAGTTGCAGACAGACTGTATTAAAAACCAGTGCACAGATTTCTTATAAATGGAACATAGAGGGCTACTGGAGTAGGACTTATGTGTAAGACATAACATGTTAAATAGGGTAAAGACCCTACAGAAATCCATGTTCAAGCCCTGCTATTTCCAGTTCCTAGAGTTTGGAAAAATCACACGAAGTCCTTGACTCTCAGGCTTGTCATCTATAATGTGGGGGTGATAATGACCTCTTTGAGGTGGCTTCATGTGTGAGCATAGATGGTGTGCTACCTGCATGACTCACTCAGGTATGAGTATTAACAAAACTTCTCACTGGATGTGATTTAGAGAAGAGGGAAGCTGGTGGCAGAGTAGTTGGCAGTGCTGAGTGCTTTCTCAAGTGCCAGAGTGGCTGGAGGATAGGGTAAGGAACATGGGACAGGTGCAGGTCCCTTAGAGTTGGTGGGGTAAACAACTGGATTCTAAAGCATCTGGTCCAGAGATTGCAGAGAGCTGTGAATTGGTGAGACTGAGTTCCAGAACTGACCTGGCCTGCAGGCCAAGGCCATGTGAACAAGGGTGCATGGGTGGCTCTTCCCAGAGGATAAGATGGCTCTGTTTAAAGACAGCTTCAGGCCACTCATTGATGGGTTTTTGACCAGCAAATAGTGTATACAGTAAGCACAAACTTGGGAACATAAAAGAGTTGAGCTCTTACAGGGGAGGGACTGCGAGACTTTGGAACCAATGCCAGAGCCGCAGAGGCAGTGGCTGAGAGAACTATAATGCAGCTCCCAGAGCCAGCAGCACCAGAGGGGAGCACACAGAAACTGGCAGCATGAAATGAGAGAGCAGCTGCCACCCATGAGCCAGCATTGAGAAAGGGAAGGGGAACAGCCACCTCTGACTGAACCAGCATGCAGAAATAAAGCTCAGCTTCCAGCAGCTCAGCCTACCTGGCTTGTGACATTCAAAACCAACCTTGACAGTGACAGACTCCAAATTGCTAGGCTCCATCCCCCAAAGCATTTACGGCTGACTGCAGATTACAGAAAGACTTGATCAAGGAAGAGGCAGACACAGGAAATGGATCTCTACTAATCTCAAGCACCTGAGTTACATCAAGATCTTATACATGATTTATTAATCCCAACATATCCTTTATAATAGCCATTTCTTTTTTTTAAATTTAATTTTATTTTTGTTGTATTACATCCATTCCCCTTTTGCTCCCCTCTGTCCTCCTCCCCACCCACCCATTCCTCCACAGTCAATCCCAACTATTTTGCTGAGTTTGCTTATTAGGTAGAGTGTTTGGTGGAGCCTTTCAGGTTTTGTATGTATACTATCATGTCATCTGCAAATAATGAGAGTTTGACTTCCTACTTTCCAATTTGGATACCTTTGACTCCATTTTCTTCTCTGATGGCTATGGCTAGAACTTCCAAGATGATGTTGAACAGAAGTGGAGAAAGTGTCTTATTCCTGATCTTAGGGGGAAAGGTTTTAGTTTTTGCCTATTGAGTATGATGTTGGCTTCAGGTTTCTCATAGATGGCCTTTATGATGTTGAGATATGCTCCCTCTATTCCCATTTTGCTGAGGGTTTTTATCATAAATGGTTGCTGTACTTTATCACATGCTTTTTCAGCATCTATTGACATGATCATATGGTTTTTGTCTTTCAATTTGTTGATGTGGTGTATTACATTTATTGATTTGGGGATATTGTACCATCCTTGCATCCATGGGGTGAAACCCACTTGAATATGGTGTATGATCTTTGTAATGTACTGCTGAGTCCGGTCGGCCAATATTTTGTTGAGAATCTTGGCATCTATGTTCATCAGAGATACTGGCCTATAGTTTTATTTCTTAGTTGTGTATTAATCTGATTTTGGGATTAGAATAATATTGGCCTCATAGAAAGAGTTTGGGAGTCTTCCCTCTTCCTGTATATTTTGGTATAGGTTGAGAAAAATAGGAGTTATTTCTTCTTTAAATGTTTGGTAAAATTCACCTGTATAGCCATCTGGTCCAGGGCTTTTGTGCTTTGGGAGATTTTGGATTACTTCTTCAATTTCACTAGTTGCTATTGGCCTATTCAGACTTCCAGCTTCTTCTGGATTCAGTTTGGTAGATTATACATTTCCAGAAATGTGTTCATTTCATCCAGGTTGTCATATTTCTTATCATATAATTATTTGTAGTAATTTCTTACAATCTTTTGTATTTCTGAAGTATCAGTTGTGATTTCTCCTCTGTCAGTTCTGATTCTGTTTATTTGGGTCCTCTCTCTCTTTTTCTTGATGAGTCTGGATAAAGGATTGTCAATTTTGTTTATTTTTTCAAAGAACCAGCTCCTGGATTGTTGATTCTTTGAATTGTAGTTTGAGTCTCTGAGTTATTTAGTTCTGCTCTGACCTTGATGATTTCCTTTCTTCTACTTGCTCTGGGCTTTGTTTGTTGTTGCTCCTCTGGTTTTGCAGCTTTATGGTTAAGTTATTTTTATAAAGTTCTTGTGACCTTTTTAGGTATGCCTGTTTTGCTATAAATTTCCCTCTGAGCACTGCCTTTGCTGTATCCCATAGGTTTAGGGCTGTTGTGTGTTCATTGTTATTTGTTTCCAGGAACTTTTTTGATTTCATTGTTAACCCGTTCATTATTTAAAAACATGTTATTCAGTCTCCATGAGTTAAAGTATTTTTGTTTTTTTCCCTTGAGATTGATTTCTAGTTTCAAGCCATTGTGATATGAGAAGATGCTTTGTATGATTTCAATTTTCCTGTATTTGTGGAGGCTTGTCTTGTGACCTACCATGTGATCTATCTTAGAGAATGATCCATGTGCATTTGAAAGGATTGTGTATTTTGCTTCTTTGGGGTAAAAGACTCTGTATAATACATCAGTGAGGTCCATTTCCTCTAGAGTGTTGTTCAATGCCACCACCTCTTTGGTGATTGTTTTTTGGAATATCTGTCTATTGTTGATAGTGGGGGATAAAAATCCCCTACTATTAGTGTGTTCCTGTCTATATCCTTCTTAAAGTCCTCCAAGATTTTCCTTATGTATTTGGAGCTCCTACATTGGGTGTGTGTATGTTTACCATAGTTATTTCTTTTTGATGGATTGTTCCCTTAAAGTATTAGGACATGTCCTTCTTTATCTCTTTTTATGGCCTTCATTGTAAAATCAATTTTGTCTGATGTAATAAGTATTGCTACTCCAGCCCTTTTTTATGTCCATTTGCTTGATATATAGTTTTCCATCCCTTTACTTTCAATCTGTGTCCATTTGCTTGATACATAGTTTTCCATCCCTTCACTTTCAATCTGTGTCAATCTTTTGTTCTAAGGTGGGTCTCTTGAAGACAGCAGTTATGTGGGTCTTGTTTTCTTATCCATTCAGCTACCCTATGTCTTTTGATTGGCACATTTAATCCATTTACATTTAAGGTTTTTATTGATTGATACTTATTCATTGCCATTTTCTAACTTTGTATCTGTATTCCTCTTTGGCTTTCTCTGTTTCTTCCTTTTTTTTTTTTTTTTAAACAGACCCTTTAACATTTCTTGCAATGCTGATTTGGTAGAGATGTATTCTTTTGGTCCTCTTTTTTCTGGGAAACTCCTTATTTCTCCTTTCATCTTGAATGAGAGCCTTGCTGAGTATTCTTGGTTGCAGGCCTTTGTTTATCATTAATTGGAATATTTTTTGCCATTCCCTTCTTTCTTGAATTGTTTCTGTTGAATAATCATTTGATAGCCTTATTGGAGCCCCCTTATATGCTATTTGCTGTTTCTCTCTTGATGCTTTTAGGATTCTCTCTTTATCTTTGAAATTTGCCATTTTAATTATAATGTGTCTTGGAGTTGGTCTGTTTGGGTTGATCTTCATTGGGATCCTCTGTGCTTCCTGAACTTGAGTAATGTTTTCACTCTTCATGTTAGGGAAATTTTCTATCATGACTTTTTTGAACAGGTTTTCCATTTCTTGTTTCTCTTCTCCTTCTGGTATCCCTATAATACGGATGTTGTTACGTTTCATGTTGTCCTGCAGCTCTCTTAACCCCTCTTCAATCTTGTTCAGCCTTTTTTGATTCTCTTGTACTGTCTTGGAGTATTTGTCTACATTATCCTCCAACTCGCTGGTCCAGTCCTCTGCTTCCTCTAGCCTACTGTTGATTCCTTCTACTATATTCTTCAATTCAGAAATTGTATTCTTCATTTCCTCCTGGCACTTATTGATAGTTTCTATGTCCTTTTTGATGCTGGGGTAGCTCTCAGTAAGTTCCTTGTAACTTCCCTGGAGTTGTTTATAGTTTTCTTTGAGCTGGCTGAGCTCATTCAGCTTCTCTATCATCATTCTTTTGAATTCCATATCTGATATGTCATGTGCCTACGTTTCATTTGGTGATCTTTCTGGGGATTTTTATTTTCCTTTTGGTGATGAACTGATTCTTTTTTTCTCCCATTTTGGGTGTCTGTTGTTGCTTTTGTGTTTGTTTGTGTTTTTGTTTTTGTTTTTTTCTTGGATTAATCTGCTTTGCTTCCTTGCCTTTTGTGAGCACCCTTCTGTGTTAGGAGATTTGTGGAGTTTGGTATTGCAGTCTCCTAGATTTTCTCCACTTGTTGCTCTTGGGGTGGACTTTATGTCATTAATACTGATTGTATTCTGGATTGGTTATGTATGTTGCTCCTTTCCTTCCAGTTGTCTGATTGGGAGATTCTCCTTCTATCCTTCCTCATACAGTGTTTTTGAGCTGCTCGTTAGGGATTAATAGTTCAGTGTAACTCAGGTGCTTGAGATTAGCAGCGATCCATTTCCTGAGTCTGCCTCTTTCTCTTGGTCAGGTCTCTGCAGTCTACAGTCTAGCTGTGTGGTCTTGGAGTGACAGGGCCTATGGTTGTCATAGGGCTGATTCTGAGTGTCATCCCTCAGGTAGGCTGGGCCTCCAGTAGCCTAGCTAGGTTTCTGTGCTGCTGGTGTTTTGAGGCCCTCCCTCCTATGTTTCTGTGTGAAGCCCAGCAGGGTGCCTCTGTGATGTCTATAGCTGTTCCTCCCCTTCCAGCTCCTGGAGGAGTTTCCTGCCTGCGATGGGCACCTGGCTCCCCTGCAGGGTGGCCAGCAACCTGGCTAGCTCCTGTGATGACTGGCCCTGACCCTGCAGCTGCCTAAGGAAGTAGCCCCTGTCTGCTATCAGTGCCTGGCTCCTCTGGGCGAAGGCTAACTCTCCATGTAGTTCAGCTCTTTGAGGAGTTTTTCACCACTGCCTCTATGATGCTTGCCTGGCTCCCTAGAACATCTGCAGCACAGCCCTTGTTGCCTGCAATAGGCGCACCAGTTGTACCAGCTGCAAGGTCCTGGCTCGCAGTTTGGAGTTTCCATGGGAGCCTGGGGGCCTGGTGTGGGTGTGAGGGGCTTGTTCTACTCCCTCGCAGGGCCTTCAAGCCACTCCTTCCCCGGTGGTGCAGTGGATCCGATTTTGGCCCTCTCAGCGCTCTGGCTGGTACACTTCCCTGCTCCCCAGTTCCTGCTCCCTGCAGGTCTCTTCTCCTGCACCTCTGGCCCAGTGAGGAACTTCCTCTCTCTGTTGCCAGAGTGAGGGTCTCACACAGTTCCTCCCCTGCAGGAGTTCAATTCTTCATTCTCTCTGGTGTTTTCCCTCACTGCCCACACTTCACTGCTCAGATTTCTAATCTCCAGAGAGCCTGGAGTTGTCTTCAGGCTTCAATTAAAGACGCCCCTCTGGGTAGAGCTGCCAATGCCCGGAGCTGACCTCAGCCCACTGGCCAGTTTGGAACTGTCTCACCTGCTCTCTTGTAGGTCTCTGCTGCCTCTGGGCAGTGCTCCCCTGAGTCCAGATGCTTACCGTTCCAATTCTTAGGGACCTGCAGACATCTGGTGCTCCCTATCCTATCCTCCAGCTGCTTTGATACTGGATAAGACCATCAGCACTGCTCTGTACTCTGTTGCCATCTTTCCTCTCTCCTGTTCACCCTTAATGATCCCTGATTGGTCCAGGTGGAGCCAGGACCTGTGTGCTTTTAGCAGAAAAGTAAAAAAAAATTAAAAAAGGAAGAAAAGAAAGAAAGGGTTAGGTGGCTGGGGAGGAGAGGCATACTTAGATTGAGGACTGGGAATGCGTTGTAGATGGAGAGTGAGTAGACTTTAAATTCAGAGTAGGAGGAGGATCTTGGGTATTTAGGTGGATTGAGATAGGGGAGGAGTGAAAATATGTGAGTTGGGATACACTATGGTATAAACAGTATTTACTTAAAATGCACTAATTGTGAGGCTTGGAAGTAACTTTTGAAAAGGATATGTTAGGGTTAATAGTTTTTGTAGCTCTTGGTGTAACTCAGGTGCTTGAGATTAGTAGCAATCCATTTCCTGAGTCTGCCTCTTTCTCTTGGTCAGGTCTCTTCAGTCTACAGTCTAGCTGTAGACTTGTGTGGTCTTGGAGTGGCAGGGCCCCTGGCTGTCATAGTCAAGGCTGAATCTGAGTGTCATCGCCCAGGTAGGCTGGGCCTCCAGTAGCCTAGCTAGGTTTCTGTGCTGCGGGTGTTTTGGGCCCCTCCCTTCTCTCACTGGCTCTGTGTGAAAACCTGCAGGGTGCTTCTGTGGTGTCTATGGCTGCTTCTATCCCTCCAGCTCCTGGAGGAAGTTCCTGCCTGCGATGGGCACCTGGCTCCAATGCCAACCTTGTTGGCTCCTGTGATGGCTGGCCCTACCCCTGCAGCTTACGGAGGAGGAAGCCCTTCTCTGCTAACAGTGCCTTTCTCCCCAGGGCAAAGGCTAACCCTCCAAGCAGTCCAGCTCTTTGAGTTTTTCACAGCCACAGCTGTGATGCATGCCTGGCTCTCCAGGGGGTCCGCAGTACCACTTGAGCTTCTCCTCTCACTCCAGCCTTTTTCGCCTGCAATGGTTGTGCCAGTTGCACCAGCTGCAAGCTCCTGGCCATGCAGTTTGGAGTTTCTATGGGAGCCTGCGCTGGTGTGGGTGCGAGGGGCTAGGCCCTCCCCTTCTCCGGGGCTCTGAGCCGCCCTCTCCACTGTGGCCCAGTGGCAGGACTTCAAGTGTTTGTGGGAGCCAGAGTGCTGGTGGGGTTGTGTGGCTTTGGGCCTCCCCCCTTGCAGGGGCTCCAAGCTGCCCTTTCCCCCCATGGCTCAGTGGCACTGTTTTTAGCCCTCTCGCTGCTCTGGCTGGTGCACTTCCCTGCTCCACTGCTCCTGCTCCCTGTAGGTCTCTTCTTTTCTGCCTCTCTCAGTCTTTGGAGCAAGGCTGTCACAAAAGTCCTTCCCCTGCAGGAGCTCAATTCCTCTTTCCCTCTGGCACTTGCCCTCACTGCTCACACTTCACTGTTCAGATTTCTAATCACCAGGAAGCTTGGAGCTGTCTTCAGTTAGAGATGCCCCTCTGGGTAGAGCCGCCACTGCCCAGAGCCGACCTTGCCCACAGGCCAGTTTAGAACTGTCTCACCTGCTCTACTGTAGGTCTCTGTAGCCTCTGGCCTGCACACCGGAGTCCAGATGCTTACCACTCCAATTCTTAGGGACCTGCAGATGTCTCATGCTCCCTATCCTATCTTCCAGCTGCTCTGGCACTTGAGAATGTCATCAGCACTGCTCTCCTCTCTCGCCATCTTTTATTCTCCTATAATAGCCATTTCTAGTCCTCACAATTAGCACGTTGTAAGTAGTGTTTATATTATAGTGTATCTCAAATCTCATATTTTACTGCCCCCTTATCTCAATTAACTTAACCACCCAATTTCCTTTTCTTACTTGTTTTAAAGTCTATTTTCTCTCCTGCTATGACTCATTCCCATTCCTTACTCTAAGTAATTCTTTCCCCTCCAATCTCTTAAAACCATTGTTTTTCATGTTATTAGGTACCACATTCTTTTTTTCTCTTCATAAAATACACTTGCCCTCTCTCCACCTTGACCAACCAGTGCTCATAGAGGGTGGATAGAGTGGTAGGTGCAGCATCTTCACAAACTCATTTAAAAATCTTTGCTATTATCGTATTTCAAATCTCAAAGCTTAGCATCTCTGGCTCTTGTTTCAATTGGAAGGTTTTCAAAAAACCTTCCACCAGCTTTTTCCTTTGTTCACTTTTAATATATTTTTGGATCCAGTTTGCCAATATTTTAGTTCTTCCAAAATATATAAAGAACTAACATAACTCAACACCAGAGAGACAGACAGCCCAATTAAAAAACTGGCAAAAGACCTGAACAGACACTTCAGGTCTTTGTATGTACTCAGGAGGAAATACAAAGGACCCATAGGCATATGAAAGAATGCTCAACATCATTAGCCATCAGAGAGATGCAAATTAAAACCACAATGCCACCTTACACCTGTCAGAATGGCCATCATTAACAAACCACAAATAAGTAGTGCTGGGGAGGATATGGAGAAAAAGGAACTCTAGAGCATTGCTGGTGGGAATGCCAACTGGTGCAGCCACTATTGGAAGACAGCATGGAAATCCTCAAAAAACTAAAAATAGAACTGCCTTATGACCTAGTGATTCCATTGCTAGGATTATACTTGAAGAACCCTGAAACACCAATTCAGAAGAATCTATGCACCCCTGTGTTCATAACAGTGCTATTTACAATAGCCAAGTGCTGGAAACAACCTAAATGCCCTTCAGTGGATAAAAGATCAAAAAACTGTGGTACATTAACACAATGGAATAATATGTGGCGGAAAGAAAGAAGGAACTTCTACCATTTACAATAGCATTGATGAAACTGGAGAGTATCATGTTAGTGAAATAAGGCAGGTGGCAAAAAGACAAATACCATTATGATCTCACTTAATACAGGAGACTAATGAACAAAACAGATGAACAGAATGGAACCATAGATGTGGGGGGTGGGGGGAAAGGGAATGATGATGACTAGAGGGGAGAAGGAGAGAGGGGAACATATGGGAAAGTTTTAGTTGAGGAGTCAGTGTGAAGGACCCATTGAGATGGACAAATACGGGAGAGGGGGCAGGGAGGGTGGGCCATGGGAGAGCAATGGGGGAAAAATGAAACAATTTGAATACAACAATAAATAAAAATTTTAAAAAGGACTTGATTTAGAGACAAGTAAGTATAAGAATCATAGTAGTAATATTTGCTACTGTGATATTAAAAATAAAATTATCAATTAAATTTACTCTTTTTGGTTGTTTATAGAGAGAAATCACTGAATATTTTATATTATTTTTCAATGAAGAGATTTCATTTGTAGATTTACTTATTAATTATGTTTACAAGTAAAATTCCACATCCATTTCACTGTGATTTCACAGTATCAGTATTTATGTCCTATTGCTGCCTAACAAATTGTCAGACTTAGCTGCTTAAAACCACATCCATTTATTAGCTCAAGGTTCTGCAGATAAGACTTCCAGGTGGGGTCCACTGGCTTCTCTGCTTAGGGTGTCACAAGATCAAAATCAAGTTGTTGGCCACACTAGACTGCTATGAAATGTCTGGAGAATCGCTTCCAAGCTTACATTTGTTGTTTGCAGAATGCATTTTCAGGCAGCTGCAGGACTAAGATCCCCATTTCCTTGTTGACTATCAGTTGGGGGTCACTTGCCTTTCTTCTCATGGGACTTCCCCTCCATCTTTAAAGCCAGTAATGACAAGTCAAATTTAAATCTGATTTTCTCTTTTGCCACCAGACTAATAACCAGAGAAATCTTGCTGATTAAAAGAAAAATTGATGTGACTATATTAGACCCGCCCATATAATCTCTCTCTTTTCATAGAGTATAACAGTCATGAAAATACCACAAGGGTCTGAGGTCAATGGGTTCTATCCCTGAATTCTGTCTGCCACCATAACACAACTTTGAAAATTTAGATTTTATGTAAATAAAATTCTCTCATAGTTCTTGAAAAGAAAGAAAAGTACACTTCAGATGGTTTTTAAATTTCATGTATTTATGTATTTATTTTTAAATTTTATTGTTGTTGTATTACATCCATCCCCTTTTTGCTCCCCTCTGTCCCCCTCCCCACCCACCCATTCCCCCCAAAGTCAATTCCACCTGTTGTCCATGTCCATGGTTCCTTTATAGTAGGTTCTTGTCTAAACTGCTCCCCTTCCTTGCTTCTTCCTCCCCCTTAAATTTCATCTTAAATGCAAAAGCATACTCCTCAGAGCCCACAGGAGTTTGAGTGCAAATAGGAGAATGTTGAAAGGTCACACACTGGTCTGTCAGCATTGGCTATTCTGTCTTTGTGGGACAGGAGTGAGTCCTGTATACAAAGCAGCCTTGGAACACACCCAAAGTCATGAAGAATGTTCTCTTTGACCTGCAAGGGGAAACACTTTTCTCTGGAAGCTGTTAAGAGAGGGAATGCAGGATGATGGTGTGACCATTCTCCTCAGTGTCATGGCTTCCTAAGTATTCACTGGTCTTTTCCATTCTTTTACATGTCCTTCAAAATTCATTCTGCAGTTGATGTACAGCTGGACCCTGCCACAGCGCATCCCAGCCTGCTCTTGACTGCTGACCTGCGCAGTGTGCAGGATGGAGAGCTATGGAAGGATGTCCCCACCAACCCTGAGCAATTTGACACATGGCCCTGTGTCCTGGGTTTGCAGAGCTTCTCATCTGGAAGGCATTACTGGGAAGTCCTGGTAGGAGAAAGAGCAGAGTGGGGTTTAGGAGTCTGTCAAGACACAGTGCTAAGAAAGGGGGAAACCACACCATCTCCTGAGAATGGAGTCTGGGCCATGTGGCTGCTGAAAGGCAATGAGTACATGGTTCTTGCCTCCCCATTTGTGCCTCTCACCCCCCTGGAACAGCCTCGTCACATTGGCATTTTCTTGGACTATGAAGCAGGTGAAATCTCCTTTTACAACATCACAAATGGGTCTTATATCTACACGTTCAACCAACTGTTCACTGGTGTGCTCCGACCTTACTTTTTCATCTGTGACACTACTCCTCTTGTTTTGCCACCTATGACAGAAGTAGAGTCAGGAACTTGTATATTCAGCAGACACCACGATCCTGCTTCTGACACTAGAGGTGACCCTTCCTAAAATTCTGTGCTGAGATATACTCCAAGCATCCCAGTTTTCTGGAGTGGAATGGAAGACATATAAATGTCCCCACTTAGGGGACATTTAGTCATTGTTGCTATGGAAATTTTCCCATATGAACAAAAGAAAAATATTGCATTTGGAGGAGCATTGTGAAATATAACAATATTGGAAATGGAATATTCTCATCACTTTACCAGATGGCTCCTCTCTCTCTCTTTCTTTCTTTCTTTTTCAAGATTTTATTATTTTTAGGGAGAGGGGGAGGGAGAGAGGCAGAGAGGGAGGGAGACATCAGTGTATGGTTGTCTTTCACCTGCTTCCAGCCACAGACCTGGCTGGAGACCTGGCTTGCAACTTGGTTATGCTGCCCTGGCTGGGAATCGAACCAGTGACCTTTGGGTTTGCAGGCTGGTGCCTTATCCACTGTGCCACCATCCAGGGTCCACATACTTTCTTAATTAGCCTCTTCAAATGAATGAGTCTTGTATTAAATATATCTACACATTCATTATAATTTCTCATTCCTTTCAATATTCTTTCATTCCAATTTTTCCACATATTAACAAATAGAAATGGCAGTTTTAAAATAGATTGAGAACCATTATTCTAGCAGAAGGTTCATGATTGTTTTTCTCCTCATTTTTCTCCTCTCTTATCTTTTTCTTTGCCTTTATGTCTTTATATTTGTCTCCCTCTTTTCCTGTTTCTTGCTTCTTTTTTTTTTTTTTTGCATAATACTTCTTATTGTTTTACCTTCCACTTCCTTCTAGATTAATTTATTGAGAACCATTCCTTAATAGATTTACAATCACTATGTCTGTCCACTTACTTTTAAGTTCTCCATTCTGGGATGATTTTTGAGGATTATGAAATTCATTCCTCTGAATGTAATATCATTGAAACCCACACCATACCCCTCTAGGACTGCAATTTTTTCCTTATCTTTGGATACATGTTTTAGAATAGGAATTTCTTAGATTTATGATTCCATTAGTTCTTTGACCTAGTCCTTTACTGGTCATAAGAGCTCAAACATATAACCTTCTCACTATCAGCTCCTTAACAGTTCCTATACCTGGAACAATGATATTGACCCCATAAGTTATGGTAAGTATTTAAAGTTAAAATTCAACTTTGCTACCTAATTTCAATATAAAGGTGATGATGATGAAACAGTAATATTTAACTTATTTTAAAGTATACACTATATGTTCCCAACAAAATTATTGTCATATAAGGCTGACTTTGCCACTACATTTTTGTATATCTGTATCTAATAAATGTTATTTGAGTGCTAAACTACTTAAATGCTAAATTTTAAAATGCTAAACAATGATTCACTAATGCAAATTTATTTAACATTATGCCAATAATTTTGCTAAAACTTTAGTCCTTCTCTAACTCCTCTTGGTATTTTATGGTGTTTGTCTCTTCCAGATTTATTTTTACTAAAATCTTTTCACTTACTTTCCAATAACATTACCAAGTGTTTTCTAAGTTCTTAAACATAGTTTTTGAGACATTTTGCATTTGGAGGAGCATTATGGAGATTAACAACTTTAGAAATTGCCCTGGCTGGTAGCGAAGTGGATAAGGCGCTGGCCTGCGAACCCAAAGGTTGCAGGTTCCATTCCCCAGCCAGGGCACATAACCAGGTTGCAAACCAGGTCTCCAGTCAGGTCTGTGGCTGGAGGCAGGTGAAACACAACCATACATTGATGTCTCTCTCCTTCTCTGCCTCTCTCCCTTCCCCTCTTTCTAAAAATAATGAAATAAAATCTTAAAAAAAAGAAATGGAACAAACTCCACTTCCAGGTAGATCTCTATTGCTGATGACTCCTGGATTAAGCTAAAATTTCTACACCCATAAGTTTAAAACGCTTATGTTTGTTCTTCAGCAGACGTTTCCACTTTGCATCTCTCATTTGCAAACAGAGGTGATAATAACATACCCTTACATCTCTCTTGCTATTTTACAGACCCTGCATGCCCTTGGCCTGTCCAGGCATGCTCTGATTATGAAAGAGATACATACTCTAGGTCTCAGTCCAAAGCTCCCATCATCAGGGGTTAGCAGCTGATTGCTAGTGTCATGGCAAGGCCACCCTGAGTGACAGGAGTTGTGATGTAGAACATACAGAGCAACACAGCTTCGTGAAAATTGGGCAGCACAGAGTCATTGGTCTGCGATCCACTTTTCTGGGGGCGTCACTCATCAGGACAAGGAAGCCTAATGGGTGGGAAGGAGACCAACAGCACAGGCCTCCTACCTTCTCCATCCAAGAGATGAACAGTGATCTCCAAAATGTCACTTCAACCTTGAAAGCCAGTATCCTGGTCTCCACCATCTTCCTTGAATGCTTGCATCTAAATGTTCATTTTATCATAATGTTTTTTAGTCACTAAACCAATCTAAGTCTTTCTTCATCCCTTGGATTCTAAGAGCCACAAAGCTTTGTGCATATCCTAGTATGACCATTCTCCTGCCCATCCCAATTCCTGAGACATTTCTAATGTTTTCTCTGGAATTCTGATTCATTAGTAGTAAAATCCTCTAAATCCATATTGATTTCCTGACCATTCTTTTACTATCTTCTCCATTGTTTCCCCTGAGCATCAGACCTTTACATTCAACTGTCTATTTGCCATTAAGATATATGTTAAAGTAAATATGCCCAAAACTTGGCCTTAAACTGCCCCAAGTCTTCCCCTAATGATCACACATACACACGCACACTGAAGCTTCTCCATCTAAGTGGATAACAACTACATTCTTTCAATTGCTCAGGTAAAAAGTGTGGCTGATTTCACTGTCCTACATTCAGTCCATCAGCAAATGCTGTTGGATCTCCCTTCACAGTATCATCAGAGCTCTGGTAGCTCTCCCTCAGCCTGCTATACCTTTGGCTTCAACTTCCCTTCTCTCCCTTGGGGTTCTGCTTCAGTTTCCTAACAGTATAATCCTGGTCTATGTGAAACCCCTGCAAGGCAAGAGCTGCCCAGCGGCCTCAGCCTCTCCCTCCCCTTTTCCCTCTACACAGGGCCGCTGCCAGAACTGCTTAAGGGACCTGCTCACTCTCCTCCCCTCTTTGGAATCCTAGCAAAAGCCTAATGTGTATTATTAGCATTACTGAAACTAGGAAAGGAGGAAGCTTATTTAGAGACCTAGTTAAAGAAAAGCGCAGTCGCTCTGCAGGGGACCTCTGCAGAGATGAAGGGATTCCGGGACCCCTGGAGTCCACAAGTGCAGGGCGAGAACCCGCTGGCGGAAAAGACTGTTGACCCAAGATATTAGGGCAACCTGACAGCCCGGAGACAGGCCAATTAAGGCCTCAAGACCACCTCAGACCCCCACCCTGATAATCAATCACTAACTACCATCTTATCTTCTGTGCCCGGGCTCGGGCTCGCTTGTTCTGCTATAAAAAGCCCTAGCTGTAAGCGACAGGGCGTGCCTCATGAGATGGAGGTCGCCCCTGCGCAGGTCTGTTGTTTGGCCAATAAACTTTTATGTTTGGTGACCCGAAAAGTCTCTGGTGTTTGGTTCATGCTTGTGCACAACAGTCTACTCTGGTCTCCTCACATCTCTTCTTAGTGTAGCAGCTGGGCACATCCTTTAGTGCCTGAGATAGTTTTATCTTCATGAAGACCTGTCTTTTAATTCAGAGGGAAAACCAGAATCTCACAGTGAGCCTTCAGGCACTATAAGGTGTGAACACAGTTCCTTTGATATTTCCTCCTTTTGTTCCACTGTATCTAACCCATCCTCAATGCTGGCCACTTCCCACCAGCAAGCTTTCCTCCCAGCTGTGCCCTCTAACTGCAGTTCCCTTTTCCCAGATGTCTTCTCTGAGCCTTGCCTTTAATCCTACAAGCCTGCTTAAACTCAACTTTTCAGTGAGGACTATACAGCCCTTACTGACCCCAAGTCTACCCTCCCAGGATCCTTAACCAGTCTCAATGAAGTTTCTCTTTTCAAATATATTATTTGTCAACTTCTAATGTGTTCCATTGCTGTCTTATTAGTTCAATTGTTTGGTTTGTTTTGCCTTTTCTTTTTTTTTTTTTTTGGTAGAATGTAAGAGAGTGGCCTTTGCCTGTTGATAGCAGAATGTCTGACATTGCCCAAGCACCTCAAACACTAGTTTGTCTGTCATATCACTCACTGAATACTTGCTATATAAAGAAATGATTGTGCTGCTAGGGTTTCAGAATTAAATCACTGAGCTGAAAATGTTTTGTGAAATGTAGTATCATTTTTATTTATAACTCATACTGACCCATAAAGTTTAATGTCAAGTGCTAAATGAGTAAAATCAACTTTTAAATAAAGAGGAAATATGAATAGAAGGCTATGTCTGCAGAGGTAATGAAGTCTAGTGACACGATAAACTGCCATGTCCAGGCCTGGCCCCAAAGAGCCACTTGTATGTAGCTTTGATTTCCTATGACAACACAATGGCACCTCAAATCTTGCATTTCCTCAAACACATGACACACATCACCTCTCTTCTACTCACTAGAGACATGGGGAATAGTTTATAAAATTCTATGGATTAGAACTTGACTTGCGCTCCATGTGTCCTCTTCATTTGAACTTTACAGGAGTGCTACCTCCTCTCTTAGTCATCACCTCCTTACAACTGTGCATTCCCTCTGTGATTAGACATTGGACTTTTTCTAGCCCATATTATTATAAAGAATGACCAAATTCATAAAACAATGATGAAAATATCATCCCCTAGCATTAGAGTCTAGTTCCTATGTCTATAGTTTGTCTATAAACTATGTCTATAGTTTATCAGAAACTGGATGATCTAATTAGATCATATCACCTACCACCACCCTACAATGGGTGATGGTTTTGTTGAATGAATTAACTAAATAGCTAGACATTCTAGAATGTTGGAAAGGTCCTGAAAGAAGGGTACCGGGAGGATGGTGATGTGTGGAGCTGGTTGGGATCAGGCAGTAAAACAACTTTATTAGCTGACATAAGGAACAAAGCTAATATAGTGTGATGATTTCAACTCGGTGTCTCAAAGGGCAGATGAATTGGGACACTGAAATTCATTAAACCTACCTGCTCTCAACCCAGGCTGATGGCACAGTGGATAAGTTGCCAGCCTGTGAACCCAAAGGTCGCTGGTTTGATTTCCAACCAGGGCATATAACTTGGCTGCAAGCCAGGTCTCTATCCAGGTCTGTAGCTGGAGGCAGATGAAATGCAACCTTACATTGATGTCACTCTCCCTCTCTGCCTCTATCTAAAAATAATAAATAATATCTCTTAAAATTTTAAAAAATGAGATAAGTTGGCCTTTTCTCTCCCAACCCCACTATCTTTGCTACCCATTGCACCCTTCAAAATTATCTATATTTTAGTCAACGTCATCATTTCCCCCATTTTATAATAGTCTTATCATATATACATCCCTATTAAGACTGGCTCAGTTACAGCTGAGGGTGTGATTAAAAGTGGGGATTATATTGAAGGGTATGGGTACTTAGCTAGGTTCATAGGCAGTTGAAAGAGGGATTAAAGGAGAAAGATATACCTGAAGTTGTGGTTATTTTGCCTGGACAGATGGTTCTGTTTTAGGAGCAGCTCAAAAACTGTGTATGAGACCTGATAGAAGGAGTATCTCTCAATGTCAACTGGAGGGAAAGGAGCAACACCTACAACAAATCCAAAATATGACCAGACAGCCCAAGTCAATGACATAAAGGGCACCCCAAGAGCAACAAGTTGAGGAAATCTAGGAGAATGCAACACTGAACTCCACAAATCCTTACACAGAAGGGTGCCCCATGAAGAGAATCAAAGCAGATAAGTCCAAGACAAAAACAATCAACAACAGATACCCAAAATGAGGGGAAAAAGAATCAGTCCATCCCAAAAAGGAAAGGAAGAATCCCCAGAAAGGTAACTCAATGAAACAGAGGAAAGCAAACCAGCAGATACGGAATTCAAAATAATGATAATAGAGAATCTCAATGAGCTCAGCTATCTCAAAGAAAACTATAAACAACTCTAGGGGAACTACAAAGAACTCCAGGGAAGCTACAATGAACTTACTGAGAACTACACCAGCATTAAAAAGAACATAGGAACCATCAGTAAAAGCCAGGAGGAAATGAAGAATTCAATTTCTGAATTAAAAAATACAGTAGAAGGAAGCAACAACAGGCTACAGGAAGCAGAGGATCAGATCAGCGAGCTGGAGGACAATGTAGAAAAATATTCCAAGACAATGCAACAGAATGGAAAAAGGCTGAACAAGAATGAAGAGGTTTTAAGAGAGCTGCTGGACAACATGAAACACAATAATATCCATATCATAGAGATACAGGAAGGAGAAAAGAAACGAGGAACAAAAAACCTGTTCAAAAAGTAATGATAGAGCCCTGGCTTGTGGCACAGTGGATAAGGCATTGCCTTGTGAAACCCGGAGGTTGCCAGTTTGATTCCCCAGCCAGGGCACATGGCCAGGTTTCCAGCCAGGTTTCCAGCCAGGTCTGTAGCTGAGGTCGGGTGAAAGGCAAACATGCATTGATGTCTCTCTCTCTGCCTCTCTCCCTCTCCCTCTCCCTGAAAATAATAAATAAAATCTTTAAAAAAAAACATTAAATTTTTTTTTTAAAGTAATGATAGAAAACTTCCCTAACATGATGAGTAAAATGTTACTCAAGTTCAAGAAGCACAGAGGGTCCCAATGAAGTTACTCAAGTTCAAGAAGCACAGAGGGTCCCAATGAAGACGAATCCGAATAGACCCACTCCAAGACACATTATAATTAAAATGGCAAATTTCAAAGACAAAGAGAGTATCCTAAAAGCATCAAGAGAGAAAGAGCAAATAACATATAAGGAGGCTCCAATAAGGTGATAAAATGATTATTTAACAGAAACAATACAAGCCAGAAGGGAATGGCAAAAAATATTCCAAATAATGAAAAACAAAGGCCTGCAACCAAGAATAATCTACCCAGCAAGCCTTTCTTTCAAAACGGTGGGAGAAATAAGGAGTTTCACAGACAAAAGAAGACTGAAAAAATATACCGCTACCAAACCAGCATTGCAAGAAATGCTAAAAGGTCTGCTTTGAAAAATGAAGAAACAGAGAGGAAGAGAGGAACACAGGTACAAAGTGGAAAAATGGCAATAAATATCAATCAATATTAACGTTCAATGTAAACAGATTAAATACACCAACCAAAAGACATAGGGTAGCTGAATGAATAAGAAAACATGACCTAAGTATATGCTGTCTTCAAGAGACCCACCTCAGAACAAAAGATTGACACAGATTGAAAGTGAAGGGATGGAAAAATACATATCAAGCAAATAGACATGAAAAAAAGGCTGGAGTAGCTATACTTATTTCAGACAAAATAGATTTTATGATGAAGGCCATACAAAGAGACAAAGAAAGAGATTTCTTAATACTTAAGGGAACAATCCATCAGGAAGATATAACTCTGGTAAACATATATGCATGCAACATAGGAGCTAAAAAATATAAGAAAAATCTTGGAGAGCTTCAAGAAGGATATAGATAGCAACACACTAATTGTAGGGGATTTTAATACCCCATTATCAACAACGAATAGACCTTCCAAACAAAAAAATCACCAAGGATATTGAAGCATTGAACAACACTCTAGAGGGAATGGACCTAACTGATGTATACAGAACCTTTCACCCAAAAGAAGAAAAATACACATTCTTTTCAAATGCACATGGAACATTCTCTAAGATTGACTAGCAGGAGGGGGAGATTTTTTATTACCTCTTCAATATTACTAGTTGTTATTGGCCTATTCAGGCTTTATGCTTCTTCTAGTTTCAGTTTTGGTAGATTATATATTTCCAGAAATGTATCATTTCAGAAACCTGAAGCCAACATCATACTTAATGGACAAAAACTGAAAGCTTTCCCCCTAAGATCAGGAACGAGACAAGGCTGCCCACTTTCTCCACTTCTATTCAACATTGTCTTGGAAGTTCTAGCTATAGCCATCAGAGAAGAAAAAGGAATCAAAGGTATCCAAATTGGAAAGGAGGAAGTCAAACTGTCATTATTTGC
>PVIW01012994.1:0-29436 GCA_004026585.1 Noctilio leporinus | reverse complement strand
CAGCAGAAGGAAAGAAGGAACTCGTACCCTTTGCAACAACATGGATGGAACTGGAGAGTGAAATAAGCCAGTCAGTGAAGGACAAATACCATATGATCTCACCCATTACAGGACAATAATGAACAAAACTAACAACAAGCAAAACAGAACCAAATATATGAATACAGTGAATAGGCCTTCAGTGGTCAGGGGAAAGGGGGTTGGGGGGAGGGGGGAGGCAGAGGCAAGAAAGGGGAGCAGCTTAGACAAGAACCTAGTATAAAGGAACCATGGACATGGACAACAGTGGGATTGACTTTGGGGGGGATGGATGGGTGGGGAGGGGGACAGAGGGGAGCAAAAAGGCGATGGACGTAATACAACAACAACAACAACAACAAAAAGAAATCTCCCACCAACAAATTAAAAACCATTTCAATAGCAGAGGGGAGAGTTAAGTATCTGGGATGACTAACAGCTGGTGGAGAAAACCTCTCTTAGTGGGATACACAGCAAGTCAGGTTTCCACACCAATTCTGCTGAGCAGTCAGGTGGACTAACTCAATTAGGACACATGCCCAAGGCTGGAAGGCTCTTGCCTTTGGGTGAACACCCCCCACCCCCCATTGTGAAACTAAAGTGGTAAAAGGTCACATGTTTCAACAGCAGTACAGCTGAAAGCAAGGGATTGGACTCACAAAGACATTCTTATTTTTACACTAGAATTTTAAGACTGGGTTTACTTTATATATAAAGAATGGCATTGTCAAGGAGGGTACAAACTGCCTTTTAAAAATTGAAGTAATTGTTCCTCTGCTTTACAGTATAGTTTCACAGATGTTTTATCTTCAACTCACAGTGATTTGTAACCTTGTCTTTTCCTGCAAGTTTTTCTGTGCTTCAGTTTTTATGCCAGCTAGTCCCCGATTTCTAAGTCCCAATGCTTGGGACGATGTATATTCCTTTACAACCATAATTATTCCCTAAAACTCCTGCTTTGTAAGGTGTTTTTTTTGTTTGTTTTTGACTATTACTGTTACTAATTTCTTTAATAAGGCACACTTTACCTTAACAGAGAGAACCCACCTACAATACTGAGACTTAGAAGAAAGTAAAGAAGAAGCAAATGAAGCCCCGGCATGGACTGGTACTGAGATACCTGGATCTGCAGTAGTTAGTCACCTTCGCGAGCTGAGCAGATTGGCTATCCGTGAGTGCACTAGCATATACAGATCCTGAGGTGTAGCTAATGTAGTCAGGTGCTGACATGAGCTACTACAGAGCAGTCATTGGAGTTTACCAGATAGGAGCTGCTTAGGAATTCTTTCGAATTTTGCCCAGCGTCTCCTCCAGTATCTTTTATTGTTCTTTGGATGAGGACTACAAAATATGGTTGAAGGAAATGTTCACTCTTACCTACAGGTTAGGAATATGTAAGAGTTAGCTCCCCATTTTCTTTGAGGAGATGGAGGGAAGGTGCAATTCACCTGCACTCTCTTTTCCTTGAGGCTCTCTTCACGTTTAAGTGTGTGTGGACCAAAGACTTAAATGTTAGACTCAAAACCATAGGTCCTAGAAGAAAATATAGGCAGTAAAATCTCAACATTTCTCATAGCAATATTTTTTTCTGATAAATCTCATTAAGCAAGGGAAACAAAAGAAAACAAATGGGACTAGATCATACTAAAAAGTTTTTGCACAGCAAGGAAAACCATCAAGAAGATGAAAAGACAACCCACTGAATGGGAGAACATATTTTCCAGTGATACATCTGATAAGGGATTCACATTTATAAATTTATAAAGAACTTATAAAACAACACCAAAAGACCAAACAATCCAATTAAAAAATGGGCAAAGAACTTGAATATACTCTTCTCCAAAGAGGACATATAGATGGCCAATAGCTACATGAAAAGATGCTCAACATCACTCATCATCAGAGAAAATGCAAAACAAAACTATGAGATATCACCTCACACCTGTGAGAATTGCTATCATCAATAAATAAACAAATGCTGGTAGTGAGGATGTGGAGAAAGGGGAACCATCATGCACTGTTAGTGGGAAAGCAGACTGGTGCAGCCACTGTGGAAAACAGTCTGGGAATACCTCAAAAAATTAAAAAAAACCCTGCCATATGACCCAGTGATTGCACTTCTGGGTATTTATCTGAAGAAACACTAATTTGAAAGAATATATGCACCTTATGTTCACTGTAGCATTATTTACAATAGCCAAGATTTGGAAGCAACCCAAGTACCCGTCAATAGGTGATTGGATAAAAAAAGCTGTGGTACATTTATACAATGAAATAACTACTCAACCATTAAAAAGAAGAATATCTTACTACTTGTGACAACATGAATAAATCTGGAGAGCATTATGCTAAGTGAATATATTCATGAAATAGCTCATAAATTATATTTAAACTAATGACATTTGTATTTCCCCCTCAATTAAAAAATATATCACAAGATTCTCCTGGTAGTATATGATGAGGTCTATCCAGAGAAAGTTCAGCCATTGTTAATAGGATGAAAATGGTCTGTGTGACATGGCTGTAACCTGGTCACCAAGGAGAGTGGATTGGACTATACATGTGTGAACAATGACTACTTCACTTACTAGTCAGCTTGGATGACAGATGCAGTTGAGTGAGCATGTGTACGTGTGGCCATAACATTCAAAATGACTGAGTGAGTAGAGCAATGAATCTACAACAAATTTTGCGTTAAGCTTGAACATTGCTCCACAGAAACTATTCAGATGATTCAGAAGGCCACAGCTATGGGCAAATGGTGATGGGCAGCTTCATCATGACAACACAACCAGTCATATGACATGTCTCATGCACTTAGATGACTCAGCCTCCTTCTAGATTTGGCACCCTGTGACTTCTGGCTTTTCTCAAAACTAAAATCACCTTTGAATTGGAAGGGATTTCAGACCATTAATGAGATTCAGAACAATACGATGGAGCAGCTGATGGCCATTGGGAGAACTGAGTGATCCCAAGGTGCCTACTTTGAAGGGGACTGAGGTGTCATTTTCCCATGTACAATGCTTCTTGTATCGTCTTCAATAAAAGTCTATTTTTCATACTACATGGCAGGATACCTTCTGGACAGTCCTTATATACTATATGTATATATATATGTGTATATATACATATATATATATATATATGTGTGTGTGTGTGTGTGTGTGTGTGTGTATATATGTACATATACATATATATATTTAAAGTACTATTTTTTAGAGATATATTATAAAAAAGCTTTCAATATCATTTAAAATTATTTTAAATCAAAACCAAAATAATCCTAAATTGCTGTTGCTATTGTAAATTAAATGTTTGAACTTCGGTAAACGTTTTAGGATTTTGATGCCAATTACTTAAAGACAAGAACAACATGCTTATTCTATTAAAAGCATCACCAGATTTATTAATTTCTATTCCTAGGAATATTAGACTCTTACAAACATCAAAAGCCTAACCTATATTTTTGGCTTGCACAACATTCTAAATATCCCTGTCAAACTGCTTTGCTTTTATTCCTGCTCAACTCATCACACTGGCCATCTGCCTAAATAAAGATGTAAGCATCTGCTACATGGCAACTGTCTCAGGGGCAGATGTTTCCATCCTGTGCTCATGTCACCGGGGCTGGATACATTATTTGAACAGATGTACACAATTGGAAAGTGTTGTGTCCCACAGTGAAATGTCTCCAACTGCTTTCTATCAAAGTACATAACTGCTATTTGCACCTGCATTTATGTTAATGATATAAAGGCAGCAGGGGTCTGACAAAGTGAGATGTGAAGCTATGAAATATATTTACATGGTTAATTGGAGTTTCTAAGAGACTCTGTTGCCAAATGGCCACAGTGACATTGATACATGCCCAAATAGATCATCTGATTAGGAGCCTGTTTTTTAAGCAGTGGAAAGAGGGCTATTTCTAAGGACAAAAATGCTCATAACCTGAATTCACTAGTAAGAACATTCCAAACTCTAGTATTTTATCTCAAAAGAGGAAAATAACTTCCAGTATAAGGTCTCTTAGGCCACCCAGGTCATTTCCATTAAAAAAAAAAATTCTATAGTATGTGTGTTTTCCATTTGTACTTCTGTCAACAGCATAACATACTAATAATCCATAGTGGTATTTTGCAGAGGTTATTGCATTGGAAAGTTCCAATTTCCAACATTAAGGAGTTAACCAAAACCAGCTTGAAAATGTCAATTTGTACTTGGTCTGCAACATAAAATGGCACCAAAAATCCAAGAACAGTATTTACACCACTAGTTAAGATCAAAATGTTTCCATATGAATGCCACATATTTGGAAACATAATATTTTGGTAATACATAGGGAATGTTTTTTCCCTCAGTAATAAGGTCACAAAGCCATGTTAACCACTAAACGCAAAACATCAAATTACAAGCGGTTCTCCTTGCTACTGTGCATTCATTGTGAGGGTTGGAGAGCCAAGGAGTTCGAAGTAATAGTTGTCCTTGTAGCTTTACTGAGCAAAGACCTTGTGATCTCTTTTAAACAACATACATTACCTTATTAACTTGACACTGAGGATGCCAATTTTGCATAAAGTTATTCTGAGTTAAACAGCTCGGTTGGTTGGGGCATCATCCCATAACCAAAAAGGCCATGGGCCAATCCCTGGTCCGGGTGTGTACAGTTTCCAGCCTGGGCACGTACGGGAGGCAATCAATCAATGTTTCTCTCACAAAGGGATGTTTTTCTCTCTCCCTTCCTGTCTCTTCAAAGAAGAATGAGAAAATGTCCTCCACTGAGGATTAAAAATGTTACCCAAATTAACTTTTGGTCTCCAAATTATGCTTCTATTTATACTGCCTTTTAAAAGTTTACAAGGGGCATTTACACACAATTGATCATCATTATTCATTTAGAGAGTATGTATTTGCAAATTCACCCATTTGCCTAAATTTACTTGCAATTCCCATATCCATAAAGGTGGCATTTTTGTGGTCAGGTGTGGATCTGTGCACGCTAAAAATTTGAGTCACCTGATGTGCATGTCCTCAGCAGGGCTGATGGCGGCTCTGCCTTGTTGTAGCTCCCATAAACAAGTGTCCTTTTTGTGGTATATTTAGTACCATATTTTTCATATTCTTCCTTTTTGTGATTTCACTGTTTAAAATAGCCCTTAAGAACAGTGTGCCATGTTGCTCAGTGTTCCTAAGCATAAGAAGACTAATGTGCCTTATGAAGAAAATATACGTTAGATAAGCTTTGTTCAGTCATGAGTTATAATGCTGTGTCTGTGAGTTCAATGTAAAGGAATGAACAAAATAAATTAAATGAGGCATCTTTAAAGTGAAACACACACAAAACTAGGTTCTGTATTGATAGTTGATGAAAATGTTGTGTTGTTACCAAAGGCTCATAGGTACCTAACGCTGTATGTCCCTTAGGAGCAATGTTTCACTATTTGCTAATTCAGGCGTTTTCATAACTGCTGTGAATAGGAGAATTGGCTGTATCTTACTTATCTCATTTGCTGGCTTCAGGGTGAGAATTATTATCCCCATTTAAAAGAAGGGACTGAGGATCACTGATTTAGCCAGGATCACAGGGCCTCATAAGAAGGGCAGAAGAATTATTAGAACTCAGTTGTCCAGCTCTTAGTGTTCTTTCCCCAGAATGAAAGGAGAGAATGAGAAGGGGGAGGAAGAGGAGAAAAACTAGGAAAGGAATTTAAGAAACATCTTTAATACCATGTTGAAAAAAGTGAACTGTATCCCGGGCTGGTAGCCCAGTGGATAAGGCGCCAGCCTGCCAACCCAAAGGTTGCTGGTTCGATCCCCAGCCAGGGCACATAACCAGGTTGCAAGCCAGGTCTCCAGCCAGGTCTGTAGCTGGAGGCAGGTGAAAGGCAACCATACACTGATGGTTCTCTTCCTCTCTGCCTCTCTCCCTTCCTCTCTCTCTGGAAATAATAAATAAAAAAATCTTAAACTAAAAAAAGTAAACTAGTTAGATAACATGACAATAAACTATTTTTAGGTTAAATCCTCATAAAATGTAAACTTGGCTTCCATAGTCAGCCCATTTTTACTAATTGGGACTGAGCTATAAGAGCATAGAGCTTAGTTTAGTTTTCTTTTTATCCCCTTGGTTCTTTGCTCCCTTCCTCTCCAAAGACAATAAATGTTTGTTAAACAAACACATAGACCTGAGGACTCCAGGTTGGTGTTTCATTAAAAAAAAAACAAAAGTTGCAATGGATAAGGTGCTGGCTTGAGAACCCAAAGGTTGCTGGTTCGATCCCCAGCCAGGGCACATAACCAGATTGCAAGCCAGGTCTCCAGCCAGATCCATAGCTGGAGGCAGATGAAAGGCAACCATACATTGATGTTTCTCTCCTTCCCTGCCTCTCTCCTTTCCTCTCTCTCTGGAAATAATAAATAAAATCTTTAAAAACAAAAACAAAAACAAAAAACACCAAAGATTAAAATACTTTCATAGCATCTAAGTAATATGATTTTAAAATAATGTTTGAGAGTTTAAAGCATTCTTATCAAAATTCAACATGTATTTGATAACCAACTACATGCCAGGGTGATTTAAGGCCTGCCAAAGACAGAAAATTAATCAAGAAGTTTATGAAGAACCCAACTGGAAAAAAGTCTAAAATAAGTAAGGCTGCTCTGGCTGGGTGGCTTAGTTGGTTGGAGTGTCATCCTGTACCTCTATACCTCTGTACCTCTCTCCCCATCTCTAAAATCAAAAAAACATATCACTGGGTGAGAATTGAGTAGAAATTTTTAAAAAATCAATAAAATAAGGTCATTTTTCTAAACTTAAAAAAATCAATTAACTAGCTACTCCAAATGTTCCTCACTTGAGTTCCAAATACTACATTCACTAATAAGGCACAGGGATATATTTTTAGGCTGTGTCATAATTATTTTAAAAGTATTTCACTGCATCAAAAGAACCATTTTTTTAGAAAAAAACAAATCAAAATCTGAATTCACATCACAGACAGTAATGGCTATGGCTTCACAGTTCAGTAACGTGGCCTTTGCGAATGACTAGGAGCTGTGCGGTGAGTGCATTGTTAGCTAACTGCGATGGTTCTGCAGGGGGTCATTAAGACCAGTGTGTCTTGCCTCAAAGCATCTGCTGTCTTCTGACCCCCATTTATTTTTACTCTCATTGAATAAAAAAAGCACTCAAAACCTGAAAACTGCTTAAACAACACAAATTTTATGGTAGAGCTGAGAAGTGTTAGAAGACCTGTATGAGAAGACCTCTCTACCTGGCACAGAAATGGCAAAACTGAACTATGAGGCTGGCACATGACTAGGAATTTGAATGACTTCAGTAAAGCAGAGCATCCCTGGACCGAAATGAAAACTCTCTCCTGACCAATAAACAGGAGGACCTGTTTCAATCAACCGCGTGGGGACGAAAATCCATCCCGCTCCCCCAAGGTGCAGACTTCAACCCTTAATTGGCACAGCCACAGTGAACTTCCTTCTAGCACATAAAAAACATAAAATGTTCCTGTCAGAGAAGCATTTAGCCAAGTTGTGCACTTGTCTGTTTCCTTATCTGTCAAATAAATAAATTCATGTGCATTTTCAGTCACTGTGGTGGTATTTTTTCCTTCAACAAATTTAAAGTGCAAGTTACAACGGTAGTGGGCCTCATCATGTTGCTTTCATACCAGTTTTCCCTCAAAAACATGGTTTATCATTTGTTACAAGTTGCTATTTCCAACACAAAATTTGAAAATACCATGTGAAAATATCAACTAAAAAGGGGAAGTTATGGGAAAATCTTAAATCAAGTCTTTAAATTCCGAATGCATAAGAAGATAGAAAATTGTGACAAAATAAGTCCAATGAACTTTGGAAGAGTCTATAAGGAATACCTTCACACCAAAAAGAATAATGACAGCACTACATTATAATGGTAAGTTTTTAATACAGTACAAATTATCATTAGAGTGATATTATAACGTTGTCTTTAGTCAAAATTAAAAAAATAACATTTAAATAGAAAGCACTAGAATTTCTAACTTGTTTTCTCTGCTTCCTTCCCAGTTTCAAACCCACAAGAATTCCACTTGTTCAAATTCTATACATGCATTACTGTCCTAAGCAAATGTCATTTCCTGACCAGCCTCCAAATTCTGGCTTAACCAATTGTCCCTCCATTCAGATTCCCAAAGTATGTCATGTGCACTACAGCATTTGTCATGCTTTATTTCAGTTAATTACATACATGTATGCTGTTTGAATAGAATTGTTTTGTAGGAGCACAGGCTCTGCCTGATTTCTCTTTGGATTCCTCAGAGCACCTGACATAGCTCCTGGTAAGTACTGCCTTGGTGATCATAAAAGCTGCTTCCACAATGTATTTTATTAGGGGACAGGATGTGATGCACTAGATTTCCTTAAGCCCCGCAATTCCACTGGTGATAGTCTATCTGAATTCCATACATTAATGTGTAAGATATGTGTGCATGTTTACAAGTCTGAAATTCAAAAGTACCATAATTTATTGGTAGCCATCCAATTAACAAATGACCTGTACCCAGCAAACTTGTCATGTTGCATAAGTGATTACATTCAGTGACATAAATATAAGCAAAGTCATAATTTAAGAATCTGGTATTTTTCTTTGTTAAAAATATTAACAGAATCCAGGCTACAGAGAAAGCATTTGACAGGTATGTACTATACTGTTTTTCTTACTGATATAATTTACTATTATGTAAATTTTAATTTCTGCCTTATTTCATTTTAAATATTAATGTTTGTAATTAAGCACAATATGTTTGATCACAGGAAAAAAGGGAAATGATCTAGAAGTAAATTATAAATATTCTCTATAAATTTACAGTGCAACACCGGGGACAAAGATTTTGATTGCTCTAAGTTCAAATCTTAGCTCAGTCACTTAACAGTTGGTGATCTTGGTAAAGGTACCTGAACCTTCAAAATGCAGATTATACCCACCCTATTGTTATGATTAAATACAACAAAGGATATAAAGTTATAGGCTGAATGACCATAACATTGAAGGCACTTGGCTGATTCAGCTCTTTCAGCTATTATCTCTCTTTATCGGTCAAATTCTGGATTTGGGCCCTGGCTGGTGGCACAGGGGATAAGGCGCTGGCCTGCATACCCAAAGGTTCCTGGTTCGATTCCCAGTCAGGGCACATAACCAGGTTGCAAGCCAGGTCTCCAGCCAGGTCCATAGTGGAAGGCAGGTGAAAGTCAACTGTACACTGATGTTTCTCTCCCTCTCTGCCTCTCTTCCTTCCCCTCTCTCTGAAAATAATAAATAAAATCTTAAAAAAAATTCTGGATTTGGGGCTTGAGTATCCTTCGTCCCAGAAGTGAGAGGTGAAGAATTTACTAGAGCTAATAAATCCGAGCCAGACTTGAAGGTGCCTTATGTTTTAGACAAGTCAATGGTGGTAACTAAGCTTATGCAACAGCCCAGAAAGGTAGACACAAAAACAAAACAAAATCAAGCTCGATGAGAAGCAAAGTAGGCAAGAGGTATGAGTGGTGACATGTTATTTTTTTTACTTCCCTATATTAGCCAGAAACCAAGTGGCTCATTATTTAGTTACTCACACAGATTCATAACCTTTCAGAGATTAAAACGCGTCTAGTAATATTGGCTTTCCTAATAGGGAAACTAAGGCTTAGGGGCAAAATAACTTGTCTGAGGTTCCATAGCCAGTTGGAGGCAGATCTGGGACAGGAGCCTGGCTTTCCTGATATTCCTTCCAATACTGCCTTCTGAGCAGTCACACCTTTCCTGACTTGCTCAGATGAAGAAGCTGAGGCCAGCTAGAACACCCAAGTTCCAAGCCTGCAGTGTTAACTGCAGAAACGTTCCCAAGATATATGCATACACCAAAAAATATTAATAGGAAATGCACACTTTTTATTTCTAAATAGGGTTTACTGTCCTCCTTCTCATTCCCATCTCCTTTCTTGCCCTAGTGTTCAGGGCTGGATCTTGTGTGAATCTCAAAAACTCTTACTCTGCCTTTGGCCGAATGTCTGCATATGAACCCAGCCAGGGGTCTGCTCTGTGTTTACTTCCCATGGATCTTCTTGGGTCATGCTTGGCCTTCCATGACCAGTAGGCATTCCAAATAGGTGGCAGCCAGGTCCAGCTCATGATTCAGATATTAGTCACAACCATTAATAACAATAGCCCCCACCATCTTCTAAGTGCCTACTATGCAATTAGCAATATATTTACTCCTTTAACCTCCACATAACCTGTAGGGTAGTGCTTATTTTCTTAATTTTATAGATTTATAGATGAGAAAGCTTAGGTCAAGTGATGTTCCTAAGTTTATGCAAATAAGTGGTAGAACTGGGTTTCAAACCCAGATTGCATGTTCTTAAAAACTCTGGCATTGCCCTTTCCCCTTGTTAGAGAGATCAGGGTGCTGTGACCAGGTAAGGGTCTTTAAGCACATTCACTCCTTTTGCTAAAAGTTACATAGCCATTACAGATCCATTACAATTGATGCCCAATTGTGCATCAATAAAGACATTATTTTTCTGTGTGAAAGACAGTATGTAGGGGCAAGAGAGACTTAAATTTCTCCTCAAAGTTAGAATTTGCCCTTTCTTGTGGCAAAAATGTATTATTCTTTATTCAGAAAGAACTCTTATCTTCACCTGTAAACTGCTTTTCTGAGGGTTCAGGGGCTGCTGTTAAATTATGATTTTCTTTTAAAAAATCCCATGGAGGGGAAATAGTTTTCCTTACACTTCTTTTTAAATGAGTACGGAAAGAAACAGGTCAAGGAAATGTGTAAGCAAATATCCTCTCATGGGCTCTCCCTCTCACCATGTGTGTTGTGTGTCTGTGTGTGCAAGCATGTGTATCAATTATGTAGATGTGTATATTTTCACACTGAAACACATGTCATTCTGCTTCACTAAAGCCAGCACTCTGTAATTTCATTTGACATCTGTTAGTGCCAGCTAATGGGCTGAGCTCTGTGAGCTTTGTGTGGAATGAGATGGCCCTGCTCTCAAGGAGCTCCCAGTAACGGAGAAATGTCCTTAAATCCAGGAATCCATAGAAATGCAAGTAATTTACCAAAGGAAATAAGTCACCTATGGTTAGAGGACAATGACATTAAATGTATCAATTAAAATTATTTATAACATACACATTACCATATTCTTCAGCATGGCTTATCTTACCTTGGTGGTACTGACAAAGAATTCTGCAGTGTGATGTGTTTGAATTGAATAGTAACTTCCCTAAAAATAACCAAGCACAAATAATAATTAGAAAATAACTGAGATGCCAAGTTAGTACACATGAAAATATAAATTGTAAGTTTTTAAAAAAGTCTTTCTGCTTAAAACTATGTGAGTAATAAGGGATGGACTAAACTATTAAGAAACTGATGCTTTTATTTCACTCTCATTTTTATACAGGCAGGTTTTTTCCGAATGGACTGGTGTGGGCCTGGGGAGGGAAGAGATGCAGATGGAGAGGGGCTAAACCTGCATCCCTGCCCTCACAGGGACAGGGAAATGTGCAAGGAGGCAGCGTTATGGCTTCTCTGAAAATGCCTTGCCTGGTAACTGTTTCACGGAGTCTGTTTAAGAAGAAATAACTCCAATGTTTAACAATACAGGTACAAGTAGCATAATTGCAATATAATCATTTGATGAAATATAATTCGGTCATTAAAATGTGATTATGAAGATTATGTAGCAACATGGAAATGTTGATAATATAATACATTGGGTGAACATAGTAAATGGTATACACACTATGATTACAACTATAAAAACAAAGGCATAGAAAAAGTCATGACAGGAAATACGTTAAAATGTATATTGACATTGTGTTTGGTGATGAAATTAAAGATGTTTCCCCCTCCATTTTGCATATAATATGGCATTATGTATTAATAAATTAGTTGAATATAAAAACAAGGCAAAATGCTTGCAAAAATGTAGGTAAATATTTTTATGAGCCTTCATAGAAGTGTTTCTAAGCATGGCACCAAGGATAGAAGCCATTAGGATAGAAACTGAGGAATTTTTCTACTTAAAATTTTAAATGTTTTTTCAATAGAAAATTATACAAAATTGAAAGGCATGACTTGTGCTTCCAGCCAAGACTGAGAGAGATCATATTTTTCTAACTGCCTGAAACAACCAAGGCATATATAAAATACATGAAACGATACGTAAACACTGGACATCAGGTCACAAAAGACTGGTTTCTGACACAGGAAACAAATTAGATGAACCAACCCTATGAATGCATTGCAAGAAGGGAAACCCTGGTGGAGATTCCCAGAGAAATGCAGGAAAGAGAGGGACAGGGAGTGAAGTAGGAGAGAGGGAGAGGGAGAGAGAGGCAGGGCGGGGGGAGGGGCACACAGAAAGAGCAAGAGGGAGGAAAAGAAAAGAAAGCAATGAAAAGGGTTCCCATTGAGTATTCACTTATGTACTGATCAGTACATGCCAGTTAAGAAAGATCCAAGGTGTTCAACACTCACAGAAGGACAGTCATATTGTCTGTTGCTAAAAGCCAGAGTGGGAAAAAACAAAACAAAACAAAACAAACAAACCAAATGCCCATGAATCAAAGGACAAATAAAATTATTGGGCTGGCCAGAAAGTTCATTTGTTTTTTGCTAAAAGATGGCCCTAGTAGCGTTTAGTTGTGTTTAACTTAATTTGAAACAATTCTATTAGACTGTACTATGACAGCTGTTGTATCAGTATGCATTTAAGAAAACGTATCAGGCCCTGGCTGGTGGCTCAGTGGATAGGTGCTGGTCTGTGAACCTGAAGGTTGCTGGTTCAATTCCCAGCCAGGACAACATCACCAGGTTGCAAGCCAGGTCTCTAGCCAGGTCCGTAGCTGGAGGCAGGTGAAAGGCAACCATACATTGATGTCTCTCTCCCTCTCCATCTCCCTCTCTTCCCCTCTTTCTAAAATTAATAAATAGAGTCTTTAAATAAAAATTAAAAAGCATATCAAAATTGGTGAATTTTGGGGGAGCCATCTTATTGAAGATGAAAAAAAAAGCAACATTTTTGGCATATTATGCGTCATTATTTCAAGAAAGGTAAAAATGCAACTGAATCTCAAAGAAAAGATTTGTGCAGTGTATGAAGAAGGTTCTGTGACTAATCAAATGAGTCAAAAGTAGTGTGTGAAGTTTCATGCTGGAAATCTCCCTGGACGAAGCCCCACAGTCAGGCAGACCAGTTGAAGGTGATAGTAATCAAATTGAGGTGTTAATTGAGAATAATCTATGTTATCCCATGCAGGAGATAGCCGACGTACTCAAAATATCCAAGTCAATATAGTCATTAGTGAAAGTGAAAAATATGTCTTTGATTTTATGGAAAAAAATATACAGACTATTTGACAAACCCAATAGAATGTGTTTTGAACTGAATGAAATGCAAACTCAACATACTACAATCTGTGTGACTCCATAAAGCAGTATACTCTGGGAAGAGCCCTACACATTTATCTATGTTAGAAAGGAAGGTAAGTCTCAAGTTAACTATCTCTGTTTCCACCTTAAAAACTAGAGAACCATATTTAAGCCAAAGTAAGTAGAATAAAATAAGAGATCGACCAGGAAATTAGTGAAATGGACAACAGAAAAAGATAAAAATCAATTAATTGCAAAGTAGATTATTGAAAATATCAATAAAACTGATAAACTTTTAGCTTTATTGATCAAGAAAAAGAAGATACAAATGACCAATATCAGGAATTAGAAAGGTGACCCCACTAAAGATACCACAGCTATTAAAAAGATAACAAGGGATCATCAGAAACTACACTTTGGCAATAAATTTGATAATTTAAATAAAAAGGAACATTTCCCTAAAAGACACAAACTACCAAAATTCACTCAAGAAGTGAGCACTATTTTTCAAATGCTGACTTTTTCATGAAAAATCTTCCCTCAAAGACCACTCTAGGCCCAAATGGGTTCTTTTGTTCTATGGAATATTTAGGGAAGAAACAACACCAATTGAAAAGAAGGGAATTCTAAATACCTAATTCTAAGAGGCCAGCATTACTCAGATACCAAAACTAAACAAAAAGCCAAACTAGAAGGAAATAAACTTCCAGACATATCCCTGTTCTAGAGTACAATATACTTTCATATCAGTTAAACAGTATGTGTTCTTTATTGTGTGTCCCAGTAGGCCCAGGGTACTGATACAGAGAGATGGGACCAGATCACTGGGGAGGCGCAGGGAGGGGCGTAGGAGGAGGTTGCCCGAGGCAGCGGTGAACCGCCTAAGTAAGATGGGCCTGGCTGAGAAGCTGGATGCTTCCTGAGTGCAAGGAATTATGAGCAGGAAGATTTAAAACAGAAGGGGGCAGAGACTCACTCTCTTTCTCTTCCTCAGGGATGCCTGGATGATCGTGTTGTAGCCACCTGTGATTCCCAAAGGACAGTATTTTACAGGAAGAAGGGACACCATGCGCAGTCTAGGACTGGTCTGGCTTGGCAGAGGGGCAGGGTTATTCCTCTTTGGGTGTTCCAGGGGCAGGGCCTGCCATTCTTCCAAAATCGTGATGCTTTTGTGGCTTATGTTGTAGTTTGTGAACTAACCATAGAGAAATAAGATAATTAAAAACTAACAGGGGGGATGAGAGAGCAGATCAAGAGTTAAAGATTTTAGCCTTAGTTGACAGGCTTTAGTGACTAATGCACGTGGAAAGCTATTATTCCAAAATTGAGTGGTTTTTGAATAAAGACTCTTTTCCTTTTCACCAAACCCCTGCCCCTGGAATTTTGCCTAGAGGGTGGTGGTGGGCAGCAGGATGTCACTTGCTGTTTGGTAACAGTTTTCCATCTTATGACCAAAACACAGTGTGTTTATCCATTCAGCCATTGATGGGCATTTGAGTTATTGCTGGATTTTGGCTACTATGAATAAAATGCGGTAAATATTTGTGTCCAAGTCTTTGGGTAGACAAAAGTCATATCTTTTTGGTGAAAACCTAGGAGTAAAGCTGCTGGGTGGTATATTAACTATATATTTAACTTTATAAACAATTGCCTGTTTTCCAAAGTAGCTAAATTATTATTTCCTTGATTTAAAAAAACTTCTTTAAGCAATGTTTGAATTTATATTTCTCATTATTTTTACATAAATATGAGGGCCCAAATAACTTAAGGCTCAGTTTGGTCCTAAATTATTATGTCCTAAAAGCTTACAGGACATAATAATAGTAGTTTCTATCAATTAGTTATAATAAATTCTTATTCCTATCTCAGTCTGTCCTATTTAAGAAAGAAATAATAAATTCTTAAATTGGTACTAAAGGAGTAAAAATCCTGAAAGATAATCTACAGAATACATTTTGATCCACTTAGGAAATTCTAACTGCTTACATTAATATTTGCATTAATATAATATATTAATATTTGACAATCTTCTTCCTTCCCTATGGTTGCATACTAATAATGAATTCAATAAAAAAGTATCTCTTTAAATTTAAAGATTTCTGAATGTCAGCCAATGACAATAAAATGCTTTGCAGATTCACCTGGGGACTAGTTTGTTTAGGACACTCCAAGGCAACTTCTTCTTAATGTAGAGTTGGGGAAGCTTTGGAAGTAGTCCTATTTCTCCTAATTTTTCAGACTTGTTCAGGTGGTCTGGCCAGATGTTCATTGTTCCCCAAACTAAAGCCCTCAAAAGACAACACTGACCCTTAATTTTTAGGGTCACAGTCCAGCCTAGTTTCTGGTATGCAATGAGTTTAAAAGTTGTGAAGGATCAGTGAACTGAGTACGGAGATGTACCTTATAAATGGAAACTTCTTACTGTGAGACCTTGGATAAGTCATTTAATCTTTTTGCTATCTCAGTTTCCCCAAAGAGAGATTCCAATCGAGAAGAAAGAGTAGGTAAATGTAGTACTTGTGTCCTTTCACCACTAAGCTACTCAACAACCATCACTGAGAACCTCCTGAAGTCTAGCTGAACAGAGTCCTATAACTAAGGAAGTACAGAAGAGTACATTGAGACTGGTAGGAGGGGCCTGTCTCACACCAATGCATGTTGGTTAAAAATTGGGAGAGATATCTCAGCAGTAGAGGTTCCCCCCTGAGAAGCAAGGGGTCCCAGCCCTACGCCAGGCCTACCAGCCCAGGGTTCCAGTGCTGAGATGAGAAGTACCCCTAGCTTCTAGATATGAAAACCAGTGGGGATTGTGGCTGAATGAGATGGAGGGCTCCTGGAGTCCCAGACATTTCTCTTAAAGGACTCTTGCATGGACTTACTCAGACTTACTCTGGGCTTCAGTGCTGGCATGGCCGCTCAAAAGGCACAAGAGACGTGGGAGGAGCTGAATTATCTGGCATCAGGGCAAGGGTTAGAGGGGCAGCTTTCTCCCAGACCAAAGTGCTGGCAGAGGCCATTGTTCTTTCACTAAACCCTCACCCCACAGAGCAAGAAGGTGGGCACCATGTCTGATTTTCAATCAAACTGGTTAACACAGTTCCCTGGCCCTGGTGATTTGTTGAGACCCCATTCCACCCAACTCTCAGGCTCAACCAAGTTACTTCCACACAAATGGCCTGTTTTGGTTCATGTTTGAACTTTCCTAAAATCCCTCAGAGGTTAACATCCCCTCCAAAGCATCATGGAGCTGCTCAGCAAACACTATATTTCTTGCTAAGTAGTACCAGCATTAGCAGTGGTCAGCTTTGGTTCATGCTATGACCTCTTCCAGGCACTTTTAAGTTTAGCACAAGTAGCAGCCATTTGCAGATCACTTTGTGGTTCATGCCTGTTGGCCCCAGGCAGGGCACAGGCAATGGCTCACCTCCTGGGATGCCCTAGAACCAGCACTCTGGTGGACATGCTCAGACCACACTCACCAGCACCACCCAACCACCTCCAGGGGTGGACTGAGTGGGCAATAGAACCTTGCTGAAGCAAGTCCTGTTCCATGGGGCAGCCCCTGAAGAGCAGATCCTCCACAGACTGGTGGTCACAGCCAGTCCTCGCAGTCATGAGCTTGGGGGCAAATGCCTCCCAATCATGTGCCAACATCAATCAAGGCTCAACTATAATAGCAGGGTGTACACAGCCCACACATGAGGCAAACATGGGATGCCCAGCTTGGGTGACAAGGGAGGCTATGCCACTGGGCCCTACAGGACACTTACTATACAAGGCTACTCTACTAAGGCAGGGAGATGTAGTTGCTTTACCTAATATATAGAAACAAATACAGGGAGGCAGCCAAAATGAGAAGACATAGAAACATGTCCTAAATGAAGGAACAAAACAAAACTACAGAAAAAGAATTAAATAAAATGGAGATAAGCAACCTACTAGATGCAGAGCTCAAAACACTGGTTATAAGGATGCTCAATGAACTTAGTGAGAACCTCAAGAGCATTAAAAAGATGAGTTAAAAATGAAGAATACAGTAACTAAAATAAAGAACAATTTACAGGGAATCAACAGTAGATTGGATAAAGCCAAGAATTAAATAAACAATTTGGAACATAAGGGAGCAAAAAACAACAATCAAAACAGCAAGAAGAAAAAAGAATCCAATAAGTGAGGATAGTTTAAAAAATAATAACAGAAAACTTCCCTAACCTGGTGAAGGACATAAATATACAAGTCTAGAAAGCACAGAGAGTCACAAACAAGATGACCTAAAGAGGACCACACCAAGACACATAATTAAAATGCCAAAGGTTAAATACAAAGAGAGAATCTTAAAAGCAGCAAGAGAAAATCAGTTACTTAACTCCAATCAAGCTCCCATAGACTATCAGATGATTTCTCAACAGAAGCTTTGCAGGTCAGAAGGGGTTGTTAAGAAATATTCAAAGTGATGAAAAGCAGAGACCTACAACCAAGATTACAAGTCAAGTTATCATTTAGATTTGAAAACCAGATAAACAGCTTTGCAGACAAGAAAAAAGCTAAAGGAGTTTATCACCATCAGATCAGCATTACATGAAATGTTAAAGGGTCTTCTTCAAGAAGAGCAATGACAAAAAGATAAAAAATATGAAAAATAAAATATCAGTAAACCTGTATCAATAGTTACTTTAAATGTGAATGGATTTAATGTTCCAATCAAAACACACAATATGGCTGAACAGAGAAGAAAATAAGACTCTTACATATGCTGTCTACAAGAGAATTAACTTCAGATCGAAAGACACACAGAGACTGAAAGGGATGGAAAAAGACATTTCATGGAAATGGAAATGAAAGAAAAAAGCTGGAGTAGCAATATTTATACCAGGCAAAATAGACTTTGAAACAAAGACTATAACAAATGACAAAGAAAGATCCACTTCTGGGTATCTATCCAAGAAAACTCAAAATACTAGACCAAAAAGACATATACATCCATATGTTCATTGCAGCCTCAATGTCCATCAATAAATAGATGCATAAAAAAAGAAGTGGTGTATACATACAATGGAATATGACTCAATCATAAGAAAAAGAATGAAATCTTATCATGTGCAACAACATGGCTGAACCTAGAAGGTACTGTGCTGAGTGAAATAAGTCAGAGAAAGACAAATGCTGTATGATTTCACTTAAAAAATAGAGGAATAGGCAGAACAGAAAGCGACTCATAGATAAAAAGAACATTTGAATGGTTGCCATATGACAGGGCGATTGAGAAGATGGGTGGAGAAGGTGAAGGGATTCAGAAGTATAAGTAGGTTATGACAGAATAGTCATGGGGATGTAAAGCACAACATGGGGAATACAGTCAATACCATTGGAATAACTCTATGGTGTCAGGTGGAAACTAGATTTATCACTGTGGTCACTTCATAAGTTATATAAATATCTAATCACTGGGTTGTACACCTGAAACTAATATAATGTTATACATCTAATGTAGTTGAAAACTAAAACAATATTTTTAAAAAAGAAAAGACAGGGAGAGATAATATTTAACCTGTTTGGGAGAAGGAAGGATTAAACTAGATATTATGTGTTGAAAATATTTTGTAAAAAGAAATTCAAAGAAACAGGAAATTATTTATGTTAATATAGTTCTTCATAATTCTTCCAAAAGAAAATAAATGATTACCGTCTTTCGCATATAAATGAAGAAAGGGAACATACTAGAATTTACTTAGAAGTACAAAGAACATTGTCTCCAAAAGTAAAATCTGATCGTTTACCCTCATAAAATGCATGCACGTAGACTTGCATTCCTTAACATCTCCTCCTGCCTCCTCTCAAGTATTTTTCAAAGCTCTCACCTCTGTTGTATTCCTACCATTTGGACTGGGCTTGCTGCTATTACAAGAGCCTCCTAACTTGTCTTCCTACCTGCAATCTTACGTCTTTCCAATCTATTGTCTATTATGCAGCTAGAAAAATATTTCCCTTTTATTTAATTTTTAAAATGTTAGGTTTATTTAGGTATAATTGACAAACTTATACATATTTAAAGTGTACAGTGTGATGACTTGAAATGTATGTATACTTTGTGAAATGATTACTACAATCAAGTTAATTAACATGTCCATTATCCCACCTAGTTATTTTTTTGTGTGTGGAGAGAATACTTCCCCAGGTGTAACGTATAGCATGGTGACTGTAGTCAATAATACTGTGTTGTGTTCTTGCAATTTGCTAAGATTGTCCTCAGAGACAAGCACTTTCAATTCTTAAAGGTGATTCTTCTGGTATTTATATCTTCCTGTCTGTCAATAAAATGTTTATAATATTGCTTCTTGATTGTTCAGTTTTAGGCAGTATCTAATCATTTCCACTGTGAAGGATGAAGATTTAGCTCTATTTCTCTACCTCTCAATCAAAAAAATTTTGCTTAATAATTTTTCTGAGTATAAAATTCCAGGCTGAAATTGAGCTACTGTTCCACTTCATTCTAGCTTCCGATGTTGGTGTTAAGAAATCCATTGCGGGGGAATGGGTGGGTGGGGAGGGGGACAGAGGGGAGCAAAAAGGGGATGGATGTAATACAACAACAATAAAATTAAAAAAAAAAAAAGAAATCAAAAGCTACTTATGATTTTTTGTATAAAATCTGTTTTTGTATTTTTCTCTATGGGAACAATGTTTAGAAAATTCGAAATGAAGTATTCCAGACTACTTTTATTCATTTGCTAAATGTTTGGTGGGCCTTATAATCTGGAAACTCTTGTATTTTAGAAACTGGGATATTTTCTCCAATTACTTTTTTGAGATTTCCTAATGTACTTTACTCTTTTTCCCTGAAGTCTTATTAGTTAGATGTTTATTTCCCCTGGACAGTAACATATTTTTCCTTTTTGAATGTTTTACTTTTTATGTTTGTTATTTCTGAAAAGAAAGTCCCTTAACTTTACCTTGCAGTGTTTCAATTGAGTTCAGTCATCACCTTTACCCAACAGTCCAGGAATGATTTTTTTTGCAAATGTAATCATGTTTCCCCATGCTTCAGGTCCTTTGGTGGTTCCCTGTTGCCCACAAGATAAAGCCCAATCTCTTTCACACCACACACGAGGTCCTCCACACATTGTCCTGTGTGTTTATCACCATCAGACCATCAGCTGAGTAGGTCAGCCCTCATATGCATCTACCAATTCTCCATGGGATGGCCTCTTTTCCTTCTACAAGTCCAACTCAACTTCTTTGCAAAGTCTGCCTGGACAATTTGAAAAATTTCTATTGATGTGTCCATTATCTCCTAATACTCATTGATTGACTCTCTTAGCATATGGCATCTGTTTAAAGTGTCTGCTTTCCCCTTAAATTTCTAAGTTTCTTGACAGCATGGACAATCCCTTATTTATCTTTATATTTCTATTTCCCAGAAGTGACTTCATATATAATGAGATTTAATAAATGTTTACTGAATGAGTAAATGTCAATAATCATGTAAAAACAAGAATACTACAAATTATTTAACAATACTTGCATAGTTCCATCTAATGCTTTAAATGCCATTTAAATCTTTTATTTTCTAGATAAGTTTCTAAAATTCTGAGTAATTTTTTAATAAATAGTAATTTTGAAGTACGAAGCAAAGTCTTATTAATTTTGCCGTTACCATACTGTTCCATAACTTAAAAGTGGCAGAACACTTAAGTTAATTTTTCCAGCAATTAATTTTCTTTTATCTCTACCAATTGCCAGGTTGTATTTTTAGAAAGACAAGTCACTCGTAAAACGATTTCAAAATTACCTTATGTAAATGTAAAAAATTTCCTGGTTTCTTCAATTTCTCTAGTCAGGCCTGGGGTTTTTCAAATACAATAACATTGCTTTAAGTGTCATTGTCCATAGGTAACAAGTCGTAGGAAACAATGATTCCCAACGTTATCTATAAACTCCATTTGTTGACAATGCTGCTTTTCTGCTAAAAGGGCCCAGTGCATTTTAGTTAAGTTAAAAAAGACCCAAGTTTTAGGCAAATTTTAACTAACAGGTATTTTTCCACTTCTGATTTATTCAACTATAGAAAGTACATACGTAAGAAAAATATTTGGTTCTGTCTACATCAAACAGAGCATCCTTGGGATTTCCAGCCTGGCCTCTCAATGCTTAAAAGAATGAAGAAGTCAGTCAGGCCATGGGGTTACTATCATGGTGAAGATGAAAGCATTTCAAAAAAGAAATGCACCACTTGGTAATAGATGACACCCGGGAGTAAAATAAATACCGTAAAATAAAGAGGCTGTCATTTCCATTTCCATGATATAAATACAGATTGTGAAACTTCATTCTTTCTTCCCCTTCAGTCTGGCTGCCAGTGTTTCAATCACTTTGAATTTGATTCATTACTTTGAAATGATCACACGTTCACCATTTACTCTTCTCTTTTCTACCTTCTGTCACAAAATCATCTTTGAGCTAAGCAAGTTTACAAAAACTTGATGTAAGATCATTTTGGATTCCTGACATTCCTTTCCTCTTAAATCTTACCTGTAGCCCAGCAACAGAGAGTTCTGGTTTCATCACCATAGACCAGCCAGTGGACGTGCAACAAACTCTACCTTCTGCTTCCATCCTAACCTCCTCACAATACGGCCAGTACTAAAGTTTCTGCACTAAATTAAAATGCCATCAATTAGCTTTACAATGATTATTCAATTAAACAAAAACAAAAACAAAAACCACTGCTCTATTTCCTGCTCACTTCATCCATGCTTCCTATTTTTCCATGTTCTTTTGAGTGTATGAATTGCTGCTCAACAAATGACTCTGGTCATTTTTCTTCCTCTTTTAAAATAATTCAAACTTTCAGCTTTTCCCTGGAGTGTTCTAGCCACAGATTTACCTTTTCAGCATTACCTACATTTAAAAAAATTCCATGACCCTGATGGCATTTATCTAACACTTAGGCTGCCACAAAAATGATTCCTCCAACATAATAAAAGTTAATAAAAATGCATAAACCTCCCTTTTATTCTATGACACCAAGTCCTCTCCTCAGAGGCAGTAACTCTTAGCACCTTTGTGGGTATACTTTCAGAAACAAATTTCTGTGTTTTATCATCTAACATGTAGATACAAGGTCTGTCCAGAAAAAATCTGAACACTGATAACATAACAAGAATGGTTTGCACAACATCGATATAACCTGGCAGCCAAGGGGAGAGGACTGGAAAGCACATGTATGAACTATGATGACTCACTGTGCTAGTCAGTGGGGGCGGTAGACACCATTGATTGAGTGAGCCTATGTACTGTGTGGCCATCGCATTCAAAATAACTGAGTGAGCAGAGCAACAAATCTACATCACATTTTGGGTTAAGCTTGAACATTCCTCTGCGTGGAACCTACTCAGATGCTGCAGATGCTGCAGCTATGGGCAGCTGGTGACGGGCAGCTTCATCAAGACGACGTGACTGCTCATGCATTATGTCTTATGCAGAGTTTTTTGGCTAAACATCAAATCACCCAGGTCACTCAAACCCCCTACAACACAGGTTTGATGCCCTGTGACTTCTGGCTTTTCCCCAAACTAAAATCACCTTTGAAAGGAAACAGATTTCAGACTATCAGCCAGATTTGGGAAAATAGGATGCGGCAGCTGACAGCAATTAGGAGGACTGCGTGCCATCCCAAGGTGCCTACTTTGAAGGGGACTGAGGCATCACTGTCCTATGTACAATGTTTCTTGTATCTTGTATCTTCATCAATAAATGTTTCTCTTTTTCATATTACATAGTTGGAACCTTCTGGACAGACTCTGTATGTGCTCTATCCCCCTTTTTTCCCTCCCCTAATTAGATTATACATGGGCTACTTTTTTTACTAATATATTTTTAAGAGCTCTCCATATCAGCACTTATGGATCCTCTTAATTCTTTTTAGAGAGTGTATAGTATTCATTGCATAGAGCCATAATTTATTAACCAGTGACCTACTAGGTGACAGTGAGATATTTCTCAGCGTTTTGCTCTTACGAACCTGATAACAAAGCATTCTTCTATGTGCATCTTTGGTGACATGTACAAGTCCAGCTGTAGGATGAAGTCCCAGTAAGAAATTTCTGGGTTGATTTAATATTTTTATAGATATTGGCAAATTTTGAGTCAAAGAAGTTGTACTAATTTATTCACCATTGTTTGAGAGTGCCTCAAAACCACTATCTATAAAAACTGCCACAGGAAATTGTCAATCAACTTGAAAAATCTTTAAAAAATTCCAACATGCCTGGATTTTTTCCTCAACGTTAGCTGAGTATACAAACACTGCTCTTTGTTGAAATATACAAACCCTGGCAATGAAATAAAAAACAAGTGTTGATCTCAAGGATTAGGACGGTGACTGTTCATGGGAAGTCCCGGACAGACTGGGGAAGGGAAAAGAGCAGAAGAGACAGTGTGGCTACCCAGCATCACCCCATGGAAATGGGTATTAGTGTCATAGAGCTTGACCCGTTAGTGTGTGTCAGCACATTCTGGCTACAAAAATGAAAAGACAAAGTGATTTTCTAATTGAAAAGGACATCTAGATTTTTAAAAATAGGATTAAAAAACTGCATATTTAAAAAATTAGGCTTTTAAAACTGTTTTTATTTTTAAGACATAGAACGTAGAGGTATAGCTTAATAGATCATTTTATAGTGGTGCCCGTTCATCTAAAAAGAAAGTGTCTTGACTGGGGTGCCACCAGCTGAGGTTCAGGTGAGCCCAATTAACTCAATTTTCACGTGTCCAGACCAAGTGGTTTATTTTAAATGTACACTCCTCCCTAAATCCTTTAGGGTGGCACATGGAAAAACCATAAACAAGCTATAAAGGTCATGACATTAATTTTCTTGTCACTCTCCTGCTTTAAATAGGCATCCAAAAACTAAAAAAATCTTGTCCTCTGGGAAGGAAGGCAAACCTGAAACCAATTATTGTAATGCTATTAAATTAAACACAGCGACCCTAGCTAAATTTATTTTTGTACCTTTTGTTAATGAATAAACCTTCCTAAATAAGATTACGTTATCCTTTCATAGAGTAAAATGATTAGTTGTCCCCAACCTTTTGGGCACCGGGGACAGGTTTGGTGGAAGACAGTTTTCCCTGGACTGGGTTGGGGGATGGTTTCCGCAGGACTCCAGTGCATTACATTACATTCAAGCTCAACTTTCTGCTGTGTGACCTGGTTCCAACAGGCCACAGAAAGGTACTGACTGGGGACCCCTAGACTCAAGGACTAGTAGAAGAGAGAAAAGACTCAAAAATCTGAATTTCACTCACCAAAAGCTTAAACACAAAGTTTAGTAAGCATACATGGAATCTGTGTGCAGGGAGTGCTGTAGCTGCTACAAAACCTGTAACACCTTTACACGGGTAGAGCACTGGGCCAAGAGCCATACCTGCTTCCACTTGCTTTCGGTTGTCCAATACTTCTCCTATTTTGTCAACTGAGCACTTGTCATAACAATTGCCATTTATTTAAACCTGAAACAAAACAAAGTAGGGTGGGGAACATCTCAGTAGCTTCATTTTCTGCTTAAGTTTTCAAGACTCAAATTCCTTCAGGTGTTTGGAAGATAAGAGGGTCCAGAGGCAACACGTAAGAAGGCAGGGAGGCGGGCAGCGGGGAGGCAGTGCCCTGGAGCATGCAGGGCTTCTCTTGGGAACATTCATTTACATTTTAATTATCTAAAATGCTGGCAGATTGTACACCTACAGATTATATCTTCTAACAATCACACAGCATGACATTCAAAACTGAAGTACAATTAATGGGAAATCTTTTCTCATTTTGGTATATACTCTTTAAGACATATTGCAAAATAAATTGGTTGCTGCTCTAAATTCATTAAGCATTCAGTTTCCCTAAAAATGACTGGGAAGGGTATTAATTCAGTCTAACTAAATAAAGTCATATAAAATAAAAGCAAAATTTTAAAGATAAGAATTTGCTAAGTGTAGCTCCTTTGGAAAGAGGAGAATCAATAGGCACATTTGGAAGGGAGATTAACTTTCCTGTGTACCCTCTTTTATAAACCTTTTGAATATTTTACCTCTGGATGAATAACTTAAAATAGCATTACCAGAGATATGAACAAGAATACTGAAGCAGATCTAGAGAGAGAGGAGGTTGTCAATAAATGCTGGAGAGAAAGATGTCCATGAAATAATCTTAAGTGAAGCAAACTGTGGACCAGTGGGTATACTCCGATCCATCTGCCTTAAAAATACTGTATTTCCACAGAGCAACATCAGTTCGTCAGCAGTGACTACCTTTGGCACTAGGGCTGGTGGAACTTCCCCTTTATTTCTGTACATTTTGTTTGTATGTGTGTGTACATGTGAATATGTACATATAGTTGACCCTTGAACAATATGGGTTTGAACTCTGTGGGTCATCTATATGCATATATTTTCAATTACCATGAAGCAAAGTATTGATTATACTAGGCTACCATAAAGCAATTATATTACTGTTTTTTTTTTGTTTTGTTATTAATGCATGAATTGTTTCATCTGTAAATAAGTACAAATTTCTTTTTTAAGTTATCCTTTCAGTTTTATTGTGTTAGTAGTATGTATAACATCTATAGTGTTTTATATTTACAGATGATATTAATGTAAGTACTGGCAGATGATTCATTTGTAAACAGATGATTAAAAACTTACAGTACTTAGCCTTGGCTGGTGGCACAGTGGACAGGTGCAGGCCTGTGAACCCAAAAGGTGCTGGTTCCATTCCCAGCCCGGGCACATAACCAGGTTGCAAGCCAGGTCTCCAGCCAGGTCCGTGGCTGGAGGCAGGTAAAAGGCAACCATACATTGATGTTTCTCTCCCTCTCTGTCTCTCTCCCTTCCTTTCTTTCTTAAAAAACAAACAAACAAAACAAAAACAAAAAAAGAAACACCAAAAAACAAAACAAACAAAAAAACTTATAGTACTGATATATACTGTACATGTTTTCTTCCTTATAATTTTTAAATGAAATTTTCTTTCCTATAACTTCTTTGTAAAAATACAGTATATAATACACATAACATACCAAATATGTGTTAATTGACTGTATGTATATGTTATCAGTAAGGCTTCAGTCAACAGTAGGCTATTGTAGTGAAGTTTTGGGGGGTCAAAAGTTATATTCTGATTTTTTATCATGCAGGAAGGTCAGTGACTCTCACCCCTACATTATTCAAGGGTCACTGTACATACCCATCTATTTTTATGTTAGAAAATAAGTAATGATTATAAAAGAAACAGAAAACTAATCTAGTTAATATCTACTTTCAAAACATTTTTGTTCAAGAAGGACAAATAGATATTTTGATTTTCAAGTACGAAGTAACTGAACTAAATGGTAGTCTTTTTTCACTTTTTGTTTTTTCCTCATCTAAAATTCATGGTAACCATTAGTTTCAATAAATAATTTTCTGTTAAAATCAAATGCACACAGTTCATCAATCAAGCATCTAATACCTGCCAATAACAATCAATTAAGTCACTGTGCCTATTTCAATAAGATGGACATTACATGTAATTATGAAAATCCTTGATTCAATATTTTTGCTAAACTGAACAAAAATTTCAGCTTAGTAACAGTCATTTATTTAAAAATGGATTTTCAAAATCAGCACAAAAGAAAAATTTTTTTTTCTAAAGAAACAATATTCTCTGACTTTCCCCAACTAGTTTAGGTCCTCTTAGTCTATGTCCCTATTGTACATCTTAATTTTCCTTTCCCACCACTGATCAGACTTGTATCAATCTAATGGCTTTCTTTTCTGACAGACTCAAAACTCCACAAGGAGTCTCATTCCCAGTAGCCCCAGGGTCACAGAAGGAAGAAGTCTTCCAAAAGTATCTGATAATATCCTTTGAAAGATATAAACCTTAACAAAAGAGTTGCAAGATTTACAGAGGTTCAAGGGCAAATCAGATCCTAAATAAAGATTATGTAACCAATCAAACAAAAAAGATCGACATCATACTTAAAAATAGCATAACGATAGAAGAAAAAGTTATTTGCCTAAATGATTAGTCTAACAAAATCAAAGTATATGCTCTCTACACACAATTACTAAAAGCCTCCAGAGTTTTGGCTGTTTTATAAATATTAGGCTCTGAGTCACAAAGCCTTGAAAAAGTAACCACAAGTAACTTCTAAAATGAAATTATAATAGTATATCCTTAAGGTATGTTACCGTTGGAAAAAAATCATCTTACTAGCAAATTGTTTCAGAATTCAGTTTATTTTAGGAATCTTTTCAATAGAATTAAGGGATGGCAACCATCCTTGGACACATATACATATGCACAGTCAGACTTTCATTTTGACAATTCTTGAGAGAAACCCAAATCTTAATGTCCTTTATTGAATATGTATGGTTTTTTGGCATGTCTACACATATGCAATCTACTGGAGTTGAATTAAACCTACTCATGAACTTGTATGCTGGCTTCAACAGAATTAAACCAAAGTGGAAAGTTTTTCTAAATCAAAACAAAAGTTTTCTGTCACATGGCTAATTAAAGTCATATGCTTTCTATTTTTAGTGTTTTTTTGTTTTTGTAATTAGTACTATTTAAAATATTTCAATTACAGTTGACAGTCAATATTATATTAGTTTCAGATGCACACTTAATGGTTAGACATTTATATAAATTACAAAGTTATCTCCTGATAAGTGTAGTACCCACCTGGCACCAGTCACTAGCTTTCTTATGTAAGCTTACATCTTCTGTCAAAGCAGGAGAGTGCAAAAGCCATGAGTTCATCCATTCAATCAGTGCAACCCCCTACCCCCCACCCCCCCAACCAGGCCAGGCATTAGAAAATATTTTCTGCAAAAGGACATCTGGTGAATATTTTCAGTTTTTGGGCCCTTTGGTCTCTGTCACAATCGCTCTCTTTGTCACAAGAAGCAGTCACAGACAATATAAATGACTAAACGTGGCTGTGTACCAATAAAACTTTTATTTATGAATACTACAATTTGAATTTTATATAATTTTCATGTGTTACAAAATGTCACACGAATGTGAATATTTTCCCAATAGTGTAGAAATGTAAACGTCATTCCTAGCTAGCAAGTCATGCGAAAACAGGCCCACTTTGGCTGGGACAGCCAGTTTCCTATTTCCTGATCTAAGCCAACTCATTAGTAAACCTGGTTTCTACCACTTACTCTACCAAAAAAGCCCAAATGACAAACAAAATCCACAAAACAACCAAAACTGACATCTTAAATTTTAGGTGGAAGTTAGACAGCTATTGTATTGGTCTAACAACAGGGAAGCAACTAACATGTATTTTGAGCTTACTATGTTGTAAACAGTGTTTTAAGCATTTCAAGTGTGTGCTAATTCATTTAATTCTCACCCCTGCTTTGGGATGGGCATTTTATGATCACCATTTGAGGTTAGGTAACTCACCTAAGCTCACAGCACTAATAAATGGTGGAGCTGAGGCTGGAGAGAGGCCATGGGTTCTACTTTTAACCATAACTGCCTTGAACCTCAAAAATTTCTCCATGCTTTTTAAATTGTATTTATTTTTAAAATTTTATTGTTGTTGTATTACATCCATCCCCTTTTTGCTCCACTCTGTCCCCCTCCCTACCCACCCATTCCCCCCAAAGTCAATCCCACCTGTTGTCCATGTCCATGGTTCCTTTATACTAGGCTCTTGTCTAAGCTGCTCCCCTTCCTTGCCTCTGCCTCCCCCCTCCCCCCAACCCCCTTCCACCTGACCACTGAAGGCCTATTCCCTGTATTCATATATTTGGTTCTGTTTTGCTTGTTGTTAGTTTTGTTCATTATTGTCCTGTAATGGGTGAGATCATATGATATTTGTCCTTCACTGACTGGCTTATTTCACTAAGCATAATACTCTCCAGTTCCATCCATGTTGTTGCAAAGGGTAGGAGTTCCTTCTTTCTTTCTGCTATATAGAATTCCATTGTGTAA
>PVIW01012993.1:0-29434 GCA_004026585.1 Noctilio leporinus | reverse complement strand
ATGGATCAATGGAACAGAATAGAGAGCCCAGAAATTAACCCAGGACTCTATGGTCAACTAATATTTGACAAAGGGGGAAGGAACATCCAATGGAGTAAAAACAGTCTCTTCAACAAATGGTGTTGGGAGAACTGGACAGCAACATGCAAAAAGATAAAACTAGACCACCAACTTACACCATACACCAAAATAAACTCAAAATGGATAAAGGATTTAAAAATAAGCAATGCCACCATAAAGGTCCTGGAGAAAAATATAGACAGTAAACTTTTGAATATCCTACGCAGAAATATATTTACTGATACTTCACCAAGGACAAAGGAAATCAAAGAACGAATCAACAAATGGGACTATATGAAATTGAAAAGTTTCTGTTCAGCTAAAGAAAGTATCAGCAAAATTCAAAGGGAACCAACTGTATGGGATAACGTAATTGCCAATGATACCTCAGACAAGGGTCTGATCTCCAAAATATACAAAGAACTAATGCGACTGAACACCAGGGAGAGAGACAGCCCAATTTAAAAAATGGGCAAAGGACCTGAACAGACAACTCACTGAGGAAGACATACAAAGGGCCCAGAGGCATATGAAAGAATGCTCAACATCACTAGTTATCAGAGAGATGCAAATTAAAACCGCAATAAGATACCACCTCACACCTGTCAGAATGGCAATCATCAGCAAATCAACAAACAACAAGTGTTGGCGAGGATGCGGGGCAAAGGGAACCCTCATACAATGTTGGTGGAAATGTAGGCTGGTGCAGCCACTGTGGAAAACAGTATGGGGTTTCCTTAAAAAACTAAAAATGGAACTGCCTTTTGATCCAGCAATTCCACTACTTGGACTATACCCTGAAGAATCCTGAAACACCAATTCATAAGAACCTATGCACACCTATGTTCATAGCGGCACTATTTACAATAGCCAAGTGCTGGAAACAGCCTAAGTACCCATCAGTGGATGATTGGATCAAAAAACTTTGGTACATTTACACAATGGTATTCTATACAGCAGAAAGAAAGAAGGAACTTATACCCTTTGCAACAACATGGATGGAACTGGAGAGTATTATCCTTAGTGAAATAAGCCAGTCAGTGAAGGACAAATATCATATGATCTCACCCATTACAGGACAATAATGAGCAAAACTAACAACAAGCAAAACAGAACCAAGTATATGAATACAAGGTATAGGCCTTCATTGGTCAGGGGGAACAGGATTGGGGGGAGGGGAGAGGCAGAGGCAAAGAAGAGGAGCAGCTTCAACAAGAACCTAGTATAAAGGAACCATGGACATGGACAACAGGTGGGATTGACTTTGGGGGGAATGGGTGTGTGGGGAGGGGGACAGAGGGGAGCAGAAAGGGGATGGATGTAATACAACAACAATAAAATTATAAATAAATAAATAAATAAATAAATAAATAAATAAATAAATAAATATAAATCAGAATAGAGAGCCCAGAGATTAACCCAGGACCTATGGTCAAGTAATATTTGATAAAAGGGGAAGGAACATCAAATGGAGTAAAAACAGTCTCTTCAACAAATGGTGTTGGGAGAACTGGACAGCAACATGCAAAAAGATAAAACTAGACCACCAACTTACACCATACACCAAAATAAACTCAAGATGGATAAAGGGCTTAAACATAAGCAGTGCCACCATAAAGGTCCTGGAGAAAAATATAGGCAGTAAACTTTTGGATATCCTACGCAGAAATATGTTTACTGATACTTCACCAAGGGCAAAGGAAATCAAAGAACAAATCAACAAATGTGACTTTATCAAATTGAAAAATTTCTGTTCAGCTCAAGAAAATATCAGCAAAATTCCAAGGGAACCGACTGTGTGGGAAAATGTAATTGCCAATGATACCTCAGACAAGGGTCTGATCTCCAAAATATATAAAGAACTAATGCGACTCAGCACCAGGGAGACAGACAGCCCAATTAAAAAATGGGCAAAGGACCTGAACAGACAACTCACTGAGGAAGATATACAAAGGGCCCAGAGACATATGAAAGAATGCCCAACATCCCTAGTCATCAGAGATGCAAATTAAAACCACAATAAGATACTACCTCACACCTGTCAGAATGGCAATCATCAGCAAATCAACAAACAACAAGTGTTGGTGAGGATGTGGGGCAAAGGGAACCCTCATACACTCTTGGTGGGCATGTAGGCTGGTGCAGCCACTGTGGGAAACAGTATGGGGTTTCCCTAAAAAACTAAAAATGGAACTGTCTTTTGGTCCACTGCTGTGACTATACCCAAAGAATTCTGAAACACCAATTCATAAGAACCTATGTTCATAGCAGCAATATTTACAATAGCCAAGTGCTGGAAACAGCCTAAATGCCCATCAGTGGATGATTGGATCCACAAACTTTGGTACATTTACACAATGGAATTCTATATAGCAGAAAGAAAGAAGGAACTCGTACCCTTTGCAACAACATGGATGGAACTGGAGAGTATTATGCTTAGTGAAATAAGCCAGTCAGTGAAGGACAAATATCATATGATCTCGTCCATTACGGGACAATAATGAGCAAAACTAACAATAAGCAAAACAGAACCAAAAATATGAATATAATGAATAGGCCTTCAGTGATCAAGGGGAAAGGGGTTGGAGGGAGGGGGGAGGCAGAGGCAAAGAAGGGGAGTAGCTTAGACAAGAACCTAGTATAAAGGAACCATGGACATGGACAACAGGTGGGATTGACTTTGGGCGGAATGGGTGTGTGGGGAGGGGGACAGAGGGGAGCAAAAAGGGGATGGATGTAATACAACAATAAAATTTAAAACAAAAGAAAAAAAAAAGGAGGTAATTAGGGTTTGATGAAGTTCTGAGGGTGGGGCCTTATGATGGGATTAGTGGCCTTGTAAGAAGACAGAGTGCTCCCTTCGGCAGCACATATACTGAAATTGAAACAATACTGAGAAGATTAGCATGGCCCATGCGCAAGGATGACACACAAATTCGTGAAGCATTCCATATTTTTGGAAATGGACAACAGGTGTGATTGACTTTGGGGGGAATGGGTGGGTGGGGAAGGCATCAGAGGGGAGCAAAAAGGGGATGGATGTAATACAACAACAATAAAATAAAAAAAAAAAAACTGATGAAGAAGAACATAGAGAGGTCTTGCTTCCCATCCACACCCACGCATCGAGGAAAGGCCACATGAGCACTTAGTAAAAAGGAGGCTGTCTACAAGCCAAGAAGAGAGGCGTTACCAAGAATTGAAACAGCTGACACCTTGATCCGGTCCCTCCCATTCTCCAGAAATCTGTGTCTGTTGTTTAAGCCACCCAGCCTGTGGCATTTAATTAAAGCAGCCTAAATGGACTAAAACAGCTGGCAAACCCCTACTCAGATTTTAAGATCCCGTTCAGTTATTGCCCCTCTCTAAAGCTTTCCTTAGCACTTCAAGACAAAGTTGGTCATTTCCCATTCTGTGCCTTCAAAGCACTCTGGTCCCAACCCTTTGCAGCTCTTACCTGATTGGATCAGACCTATTGGTTTGCGTCTGTCTTTCCTATCAGGTTAGGAGCTCACAGTAGGGATCAACCTTATCTTTACCTCACCCAGCTTGTCACTGTCACCATTGCTGTCTGATGTGTAATAGTGACTTGAGAAATTAGTCTTTTTTTTTTTTTTTAATGAAGATTTTATTTATTATTTTCAGAGAGAAGGTCAGGGAAGGAGGAAGAAAGGAGAGAAGCATCAATGTATGGTTGCCTTTCACCTGCCTCCAGCTACGGACCTGGCTGGAGACCTGGCTTGCAACCTGGTTATGTACCCTGGCTGGGAACCAAACCAGTGATCTTTTGGTTCTCAAACTGGCTCCAATCCACTGAGCCACACCAGCCAGGGTCAGAAATTAGTCTTTTGAAGAAACAGTTTCTTTTATATCTCTCAATTTCTTGGTCATCAATATTGTTACAAAGATAACCTTTCTTATTAAGAAAAATAGCAATTGGAAATACAACTATTATAAATGATAAGTATATAGTTACTATATAATTATGGGCATGGAACCATAAGAGTTAAATGGAATATAGGTGTAGGATAAAATTCACGTATAATCCCTGCTATCAGTGACTGAAATTTGGTCAGGTTGCAAGACCTACACCAAATAGAATCAAGGATTTTAAGATTGAAGAAGTTAGAGAAAATAAAACAACAAGCAAGCAAACGATGTTCAATTAATTTTGATGTAGCAGATACCTGCCCCCAACGTTCTCTCACACAAGTACTCCTGCAGCCTACCTGTCTTCCCAGGATGGCTGCTGCAGGCCTGCAGGGTGGGGTCTTCACTGGAAACACCAGGAGACCTTAGGGAGTTCACAGTGGGCTGAAGGGTCAAACTTAGGGAGAATGGCTCACACCTGTTGGGATAAAAACTGGTAGAAGATCCCCCAATGTGTCACAAAGTTTCAGGGAAATTCTTGTGTCATATTCTCTGAGCTCAGAATCCAGACAGGAGTCCAGGAAGCTTGATCAGGGTTGACTTTAAATAAGGGATAACATGCTACACTGAGAATCTCTACTAGAAACCTCTACTAAGGTTTTGTTTCTAGGTTAAGATAGTCACATCATTTTTTACTTTCTTAAAGAGTTCCCTCCAGAGCATTTCTTCATTCTCCTCTGTGTCAATTCAGGTTCTCTGAGAAGCAGAGGCCAATCTTAGAGGAGATATGCACAAGACTTTTTGGTGAAAATATTTGTGAAAAAAGGGAGGGAGCAGGAGTAGGTGGGGAGGTCCTTCATCCTGCAATACGGATGTGACACCTGTGAGTGAAAAGAGGGAAGGTGGCTGGGGCAGGAAGAGCCTCAGACCTCAGAGCATTAGTGACAGCCCCAGCTGGGCCAGCAGGGAACTCCTGAGCATAGCTGCTCAGATGAGGACTCTATTAGCAAACAGAAGTGGCTCCAGTACCCTTTGGGCACCTGGAGAAGTGTGATGTGGCATAATTGTCATGATGGACCCAAAGGTACAGCACCTGGATACTGTCAGTTAGCTGTGAGCCATGCAGAAGGTTCTCCTGGAAGGTGATTTGAGCAGGGCACGACTGTGTCTGGCACAACCTTCCTTGCAAGTAAATTGTTGTTGGACTGCTTACTGAGCTGTATCAGATTCCCAGCAGCAAATGCAACTTGACTTCCATCCCAGGAGGGAGCAGGCCCCAAGCCAACAGGTCTCTGCCAGCTTGGCCTCAGCTTAGCAAGCGTGTCCTGGCATGCCTGAGCCCTGGCGATGAAAAGTAGTAAGGGATCATTCAAACTGAGAACACCACTTGGCAGGTGTGAAGTTTATAGAGACATGTACAAAAAGAAATTCAGTGATTCCTTAGACAATCCCATTGTTTCTCTGTCGATTCAAGTCTTTTCTGGCAATTTGGAATTATCTCAGTTAATTGATGGTGCTCCTGGTCCTGTTTCTCCCTGGGGTTGTACCCATGTTCCAGGTCTCTCCTGTCAGCATGGCACTGGGGGAAGATGGCATGACAGGTTTACTACCCTGTCCTGGCTTCACTGGGAGTGTTCTCAGACCTGAGGACCTGGGGTCCTCAGCCTCTGTCGTGGCTGCTCCTCCTACTGCTGGCCATGGTTTCCTCCCAAAGCCTATGGCTTATACCACCTACCCCACCACCACTGCTGAAATTGCCAGCCAATAACCCAATGCCATTTCTGATCTACTTTCCCTCCCTCTGCCTCTTGCAAGTTATCTTCTGCATCAAGTTGTTTATGTAGCCTAAGGAAGAGGCCATCAGCTTGGGGAAAGCAGCTATTTACCAGTGGCATTTCCGGAAAAGAGCTGGCAGCTGAAGACTGTCTGCTGGTGGCACTTGCAGCAGCTTGGGAACAAAATCCTTTGCTCTTTAGAGGGAATCTGGGAGGGTATCCCTAGCATAAGTACACTGTGTGCAAAGATTGAGAGCGTTGACCATTACCATCATCCTCCCTCACATCCTGGGAGGATGTGAAAGGAAAGGAATATGGAATCAATATGAACCTTAATTGGGACTTCCCATTTCATTCCTCTCCTTCTCAGGAATTCATGTCAAAGTTCATGCATCCAAGTACTATTGACTCCCACAAGAGATTCCCCCAAGTCTTTCCAGTCTTGCCTTTGTTTTCTCTTCCACTTCCTTCCTACTTGTTCACATTTCCAGCTCAGGCTGTTGGGGGAAATTAAAAGCACTGAAATCCAAACCAGCCCAAGGCCAGCTCAGGCCAAGGCTCAAGTGATGGGAAGTGGCAGCTACAGCACTGGCTAAATTGATTTGGAAGGATTTCCAATAGCCCCTTGCTTCTGTTTCCTTGGATGAAGTTGCCTCACGCATAATTATAGTTTCTTCTCAGAGTGTTTTACCAGCACGACTGCTACAGAATCACAAAAAGGCTCTAGTGACCAGTGACAGCTCCTTTGTCACATACCTCCCAATCTGCCCACAAACACCCCCAAAAAGGAGAATCCATATAACCAGAAAATGTAAGATGCAACATAGAATTCACACCTAGAGTCTTTCCTAAGTCTCCATAGAATCCATGAACAGGGTAACTGCTTCTCTGTTTTGATGACGCATGGATGAGTCACAGCCAGCAATATCTTCTAGAAATCCCTCAGCCTTGAAGAAGCTGGGAAACAAGCCCAGGTAGAGTGCAGTTCTCTCTTAATAAAAAGTTCCCCTTGTGCCAGACCCACTAGGAGCTGTGCCTCTGTGACATTTCCATTTCCAGTCTCTGTCACAGACATGTGAACACCTAAAATCCCCTTCTCTAAGTGACTCATTCCTTTTGGCTAATAATAAGTTTTTCTCTCACTTCATCTTTGCTTAACATGAAGATCCCCCAGGGTGGGTGTTGCTTTAAGTGATGGCATGGTGGAGCAAGAAGGGATCTTAAAGATAACCCAGTTCAGAGTTCATCAAACAAAGCCTAAGGAAGCCCCAGCATAAATGGACCCACCTTGAAACAAAGACTATCCTGGACTCTGCAAAGTAAAATTTTCCTTAAACTGCGATGTAATTCAAAACATTTTTTAAAAGATTTTATTCATTATTTTCAAAAAGAAGGGCATGGAGGGAGGAAGAAAGGGGGAGAAGCATCAATGTATGGTTGCCTTTCACCTGCCTCCAGCTACAGACCTGGCTGGAGACCTGGCTTGCAACCTGGTTACGTGCCCTGGCTGGGGAATCGAACCAGCGACCTTTGGGTTCGCAGGCAGGCGCCTATCCACTGAGCCACACTAGCCAAGCCAAAACATTTTTATATTTCAACAACTAAGGATACAATATGATGTAGAACACCACATTTGTGTATATTTTAAAAAGAGATTGTGATTTGCTGGTCTATTCAGGACAGCGGCAACTAGTGTCTGAATTTTCTTATGATGACTGTTGTGGGTACTCTTCTGGAGTGTGGGAAGGCCCTGCTTTAAAAAGAGCAAGCTCCTACATGCTGCATAAACCCACTTCAGGGGATTAGAATTCTGACACCAATTATGATGTGTGCTTTTCCACACCACTAAGCAAGTAACACTGTCTCTCTGGAAATAGCAAGCATCAGACCCCACAGGTTAAGGACTCAGTCCTACATGTTCTTTCTCTGCCCTCTGTTTCAGACACCAATTACAAGTCCAGGTCCTCACCCATGTTTCTGATCTACCAGCTATAGATGAAAGATTTCAATGACCACTCCTTTGTGTTCATTTGCTAGAGTGGATCACAGAACTCAGAGAAACAAGGTTGGTTACTAGACTACTGGTATACTACAAAAGAATATAACCCAGGAACAACCAGATGGAGGAGGTGCAAAGGGCAAGCTATGGGGAAAGGGCTCAAAGCTTCCGTTTCCTCTCTAAGTGCACTACTCTCCTGGAATTGCCATGTGTTCACCTATTGGGAAACTCTCCCAAACACTTCCATTTGGGTTTTTATGGAGGTTTCATTACATAGAAATAATTGATTAAATCGTCAGGCATTTGTGGTTGAATTCAACCAGCAAGTCCTTTTCCCAGCCTTAGACCTGAGAGAGGGTGGGGACTGAAATCACCTGGATCACCTGGTTGGTTGCCCTAGCAACCAGCCCTCATCCAGGCAGGGCTTTCCAAAAGGCACCTCTCTAACATAATAATAGACACTTTCATCATTCTTTTCACTTGGAAAATTCCAAAGTTGTTAGGGGCTCTGTGCCAAAAAATGAAGACCCAGTATATATTTCTTATTATAAATCATAATGTATAAATCCTCAAAAATTAAAATCAAGAACTCAAACAGATATTTATACACCCAATTACATAGCAGTATTAGTCACAACAGCCAAAAGGTGGAGGCAACCCCAATGTCCATTAATGGATAAATAAATCAAAATGGGATACACATACAAAGAAATACTATTTAGCCTTAAAGAGGAAATTCAAACACATGCTACGACATGAATAAACCTTGAAAACATTATTCTCAGCGAAATAAGCCAGACACAAAGGGACAAATACTGTGTGAATCTACTCACATGAGGCACCTAGGATAGTCAAATTTGTAGACAGAAGGTAGAATGGCTGTTGCCAGAGGTACAGTTTCAGTTTGGTAAGAAGAAAAGAGTTACGGAGTTGGATGCTAATGATGGTAGCATGCAAAGTGAATGCACTTAACACTACCACTACTCACCTGACATTTAGAAGTGGTTAAGGTGGTGAATTTTTTGTGCGTGTTACCACAAACTTGTAAAGATGGGGGAAGCATGTGAGACAGGGGTGGAATTTCTCTATCAGATCTCCCCACTCACCAGGTCCATTCACATGTGATGACAACTGAGATCAGAGAGTGGCAATTGTCTCCTAGGTGCCTGGTGAGTGAGTGCTGGAGCCAAGCCCAGGCTTCCTGAATTCTGTGTCAGTGTTATTTCTTCTGCAGTCTGATATTTATCATTGCTCTCCTCCATGATAGGCCAGACACAGGTGACAAGGATAGTCAGTTCAGATAAATGCTGCAATGTCACTTGTGCCTCCGCTTTCCATTCCCCACTAGCCACTGCCATAGTCCAGGCCTCTACCACCTGAGTGACTGGCATGGCCTCCTAACTGGTGGCATGCACTCTGCACACAGAGCAGTGCTGGAGGGGGTCAGTCAGCTGTGGTAATTGTCTCTTGAAGTCGAATCTGAAGGGGCACCCTCATGGCAGCAAGAGACATTTGGTACTCTTGTGTCTGTTTGCTGAGAAGCATATAGATTTGGAGGCCATACACAGCCAGGAAAGAGTCAGTCAGTGCTATGTCCCTGGGTTTGTGGCTGAAGTAGTGTGGGAGGGAAATGATCTGTGGCCCATGAGCAATGCATGTGGCATCTTTTTTCTTATCCTATTAAATGGAGCCCAATTCCTGAATCTTCTTATCCAGGTCACCAGTAACCTGATTCCTGTACCCACTGAAATGCTAGGTAGCTGTCAAGACAAAAAACACCTCTTCCTGAAAACCTTCCTTATGTCATCAGTCTTTCCTAGAAGTCACACAACCTCTAGGCTTTTCTGATGGCATCTACTCTATTATGCTTTGTATCTTTGACATATATGAACCCCCGAGGATGGGTTCCACACCCAACTCATCCTGGAGATGCATAATCTGTTACCACATCCATGGAACTGCTGTAAAGGCTAACCAACTTAAACTAACTTTCTCATATCAAAGGGCTCATGAGATGGGAACATCCAGTCCAATGCCAATGCTTGAGTTGATGGACCTCTGTCATCTGAGATACAGAGCATTTCCACATGTGTTCACATCACCAATCAGTGAAAAGAGTTGCTCTTTCCTCCCTCTGCATGGTGACTTGCTCTTCTGATTCTCACGTGGGATGTTGGCTATTCCAGCACAGGCCTGTGGATCAGTCAGAACAGACTTTAAACTTAATACAATATAAAGATCAGCTAGATGATGTTTTAAAAAAACATCTTAGAAATCTTGAGCAACATGTAAACAGTATATATTCAGTATCCTTTCAGAAATAAAGCAAGGAATGCCAGAATTGGAGGCTATGGTGAGGGAGGGGTGACAAGACCCTGAAGACAAAATTTGCTGCTCCACACTTTTGCCCTGGGCCAGTGTTGGCCCCAAGATGGTCCCCAGGTCATTGAGTTTGAAGGTAACATTCTGTTCATTTCATTTCCTCTTCCTCAGACCATTTGCTCTCCTGCTGAGGTTTCTTACAGCTTTCCACCTCCCACCATCATTTGTTTCAGTCAGTGCCATGAAACACATCACTGTAAATTACGAATGCAATAGACCCTTCCTACTAGGGTATAAAGAGTTAGCTAGCTGTCCTCCCTCAACAAAAAAACAAGAACAAAAACAAAAAAAAAAAGAAAAAAAGGAAAAGAAAACAATAAGAAGAATGAAAAAGAGCCAGAGTAACTTTAGGAAAAAATGAGCTATCTTCCTGGAAGCATGAGACAGAATCTAGAAATAACCTCCAAAGTGAAAATTTGATGACTGCCTTATTCAAAATATTTACTGTGACCAAAAATATACTGTTAGCATATTATAGAGCAGATAGTTGGACTTAGAGAAAAAATAATGCTTAATAAATAGGAAAAATATTTTAAATGATATATTTTTAATACAAAATTAGGTGCTCATGGTTTGTCATTGAGGGTGGGTGTTAGTTTTCTCTAACTGCCCTTTTTGGTCCTGTGGCGTTCTCAGAGGACATCCACGGTGACGCCGCATCACTACCCATTGCTGCTGTCACCACTCAGCAGACCCTCATACAAAAGGAGCACAGATTGAATGCCCTCCCAGCACCTCACGCTGCAGATCCCTACACGGGGTCAGGGCTGCCTAAGACACACCCATGGGCTGATCTGCCCTTTCTCCATGCAATTAACAGAGTAGCCTCTGGGGTACCACCTACAGACAACCCTGGCCATCCATGCCACCCTGCATGATGCCAGTGTAGCCCTGTTAAGTCCCACAGGGCTGACAGCCAAAGCCTGCTGTCATGGTTCTCTGCCACACTGGAACCCCAGCAGGTGCATTATGTAGCCCCACAGTCTCAAATTCCCAGGCCCTTCTCTTTTTCAGATGACCCCTGTCATCACCTGCTTCACTTCCCCAGGGGTCAGCAAAGCAAAGGAATCCAAGGATATCACCCAACTCTAGGTGGCTGAGGTGGGTGTAGCCCTATAAGAACCACATTGTGCAGTTTGCTGTCATCCCTGTGATTCCCTTTCCTCCTTCCGTTGGTGGCCTCTACTGTTAGCCAATGCTTTGAAGGTCTAAAAGGAGACTCAGGCTTATTTCTGACCTCCATGGAAAACCCAGGTGAGAGAGACAGGCTCACAAGAGAAAATAAAAATCACAATAGGCACACAGAGAGACAGTGAGATGGAAAGATAGAGAGAGAGGAAGAAAGGAGTAGAGAAGGTGAAGAGAGCAGGAGGAAAATAGAATAAAGAGAGGGGCAAAGAAGAGATTGAATGGCTTTTTTCTCCTTCTCTCTGGCTTGAAGTTTCCTTTAAAATGATTCATTCCCTTTCCTCCTTAGAGAGCAGCTGATTAATCAGCCAAGTGCATCTGCAACCTCACAAGACAAAGCTACCACTGACGAGTGCTGGGCTCTGCTGTCCCCAGAGAAGGGAGGTCCCTCTGAAATAAGTGGGAAGACGGGGACTGTTTGGGGATCATAGACTGAGTGGGAGGGCCCTGAGGTCCAAGGGTCACTTAGTAACCACTTCTGGTTGACAGGTGGTGGCCTAGGGCCCTGCAGGCACAATGCACACAGTAAAGAAGGTATTAGTAAAGAGGTCTCCCCTCAAACGCAAATCCACCACTCCACCCAACCTGCAGTTTCTCATCATGAGTCACACAGCCCCTCTCCAGAGTTCCAGAATCCATAATCCCATAACTGAAGTACAGAATGGTGACCAATGGTATTGAAAAGGAGGCAATTCTCCCACGTATGAGGCCTGTCCCAAAAGTATTGATCCATTATCAATATAATTAAAACAGTTTTAATGGCGGATACTTTCAGGATAGACCTCATATAGTCTGAAGTGGAGTGAGTTATCAGATGATCATATATGGTCTTGAACTAGATAGACTATGGTTTGAATATTCTCCCATCCACTTGTGTGATCTAGGTGACAAATGATGGTGCCTATGTAACAGGGTTGCTGTGATAATTAAGCTGCTTCAATATTATTAGTGGAACCCATCAGTGCAAGACTGCTTTACCTAGGGACTAGATTTTACCTAAGAAAGCAAAAAGCTTGATCTGAAGGGATGAGTTGCAGCATATTTGAGGATTAGAGGGTGGGCAGGGTGGGTGACAGGAGATGAAGCCACTGGTTGGAGAGGTGGTTTGTTCAAGGCATTAATCCAGGAAGACACCTGGAAGCTGACATAGATTTCACAGCCAAAATGGGAAGATGTTCTGTTGTGGGCCATTCTCTGAAAACCAACTTGTGAGAGAGAGATTCTGGACTGACCATTGCCCAGTTTATCTCCTCACAACCAGCTTATTTTAAGGAGCAAAAAAATTTATGCTGATGATAATCAGTGAATTTTAATGTATTCCTCTTACGCACATAAGCAAAATCCTGGCGTTTTGCATGGACATTTTTTAGGCGTTACTTATTTCTTTCTAATGCTTTGTGAAGTGATTTCCTGTTTTGCAAATATTTTCACATTTTAAGGACCCTTTCTGCAATTTTATAAAATGTCTAACAATAGATTTGGAATGTCTTCAATAGAGCTGGTAATTTCAAATAGGTTTTAGTAGACTTGTTCTTATTTTAAGGAATGTTGGTTTGTGGCCTCAGCTCCTTGCTGTGGTTGGCGGCAAGTGGGCAGGGAGGAGGCCTTGAGCTTGGGGAAGGAGACTGAGGTTGTGGGGATGGAGGGGAGAATGACTGCAGGACCCTGCCAGGCTGTTGGCTCCAGAGAAAGAAGGCTGGAGGGCAGACATAGGAAGTGTCTGAGAGGCCGACAGGAGGGAAGCCGCAGGGTCAGAGAGGAGATTGAAGCTATAGCTGAGGATCTGAGGGAGGGGAGACTGGAAACCAGTCTGCAGTGAGCCCCACCTCCAGGTGCCCTCTGCCACACCCTGTGCAGCTCTCTGCCACATGGAATAAGAATGGCCTGCACATCCGATGGGATATTGTGGAAATGACACCACAGCTGTCTCATTGTCATTTTAAGGAATGTCAGGAATTCCATGAGATAATACACAGTTATTGTGACCTTACTCTCTCATAGATGACTCGCTCTTGGATAGAATTGCTGTGTCATCCCAAATTCAGACTTGTGTGTCCAATGCACAGCTCAAGTTAAACACCAAGATACCAATACTTAGAGACAGAGAAAGATGTATTTGATTTGGCCAAAGTGAGAGGATGGGAGAGCAAGATCTCTCAAATCTGTCTTTCTCCAGGAAACAGAAGTAATGTGATTTTGTGTGGTTTGGGAGTCAAAAAGGGGGAGTTTCAGGGAACTGATGGGAAATGTGACCAGACTCCTGGGCATCAGTAGCTGGTTGTAACTTTCATAAAAGCATTCATTCCTTCTGCAAAACAAACCCATACTCCTTGTGACCTGGGGTTACCTCCTCTTGCATGGCAAAGAAACAGTACATTAGCAACTAGCTTATGTTAAGAAAACAAGGGGTGCTGGGCAGGAAGAAACAAGATTTTGCAAAATACCTCATCATTGTGAATCAGTGATGTTATCTTTAAAGCAAAAGGCAGAAGAAACTAGACATCTTGTGACCATTGCCATTGTTTAAGTGGAATTGCTTAATCATTTTTGTGATTAAATAGCTACACTTTTCTATTATTTCAGGCAAAGTGTACTTTTATTCATTCATTTATTTATTTTTAAAGATGTTATTTATTATTTTTAGAGAGCGGGGAAGGGAGGGAGGTAGAAAGGGAGAGAAACATCAATGTACGGTTGCCTTTCACCTGCCTCCAGCTAAGGATCTGGCTGGAGACCTGGCTTGCAATCTGGTTATGTGCCCTGGCTAGGAATCGAATAAGCGACCTTTGGGTTCACAGGCCTGCATCTATCCACTGAGCTGCCAGCCAGGGCTAAAGTGTATTTTTAAATAATTTTGTTGCAAGTTGATTTATAGGCAGGCATTCAGAATTTGACTAATATATTTTCTTAATCTTTGACTATAAGTTGCATGATAACCAAAGCAATTGAAACATTTGGTTAAAGCCTATACCTGTAACTTTAGACTCTATGATCTAATACCTAAACAGGTTTATTGCTGACTGCCAGTTCCAGTGCTCTATTGTGGGACACTCAGCAGCCGTCCGAGGTAGGGTGCACATGGGGAGGACCTGAGGCCTCCTGGCAGTAGCCAAGTGAGTGAGGACCTCACATTCCCAGGTGATAGAATCACTGTGGGTGCTATCTCCTAGGGATGCCTGGGGGCCTGCACCCGGGCCCACACCTCTGATGAGCTCAACAGACATTTCCAACCTTAGGCAATATTGTGGCTGGATGTCCTTTGTGGTTCCTATTATTATGTCAAGGCCACTGGCTATCAGGGAAATTGGAAAACCAGTGTTTATTATTTACAACTACAGAAGGGACACCAGCATGCCAGTGTCACACAGTGAGGAGAGAGAGAGAGAGAGAGAGAGAGAGAGAGAGAGGCCTGAGTTTTGCATTATTGGGGTAGAGGGTGGGGGCGGGGGCTAGGATTTCTCAGGTTCTTGCTTTATTGGGGAAGGGAAAGGCGGGGTTACTCAAGTGGTTAGTAATCTTTGTTACTCAGCATTTTCTAAAAAGGGGAGCTTAATGACTTCATGAGTGAGGCAGTTCTGCTCTTTATCTAGTTGCGTAGCTGGCAATGTGGAGATGGACATATTTGAGATGCTCAGTAATCAAAAACTGCATGTCAGGCATTTAAATTACAATAAAAAAGAAAAGCTAATTGTCAGGCACACTACAACAGGCCATCTGGGAAATCAATGCTCCAGCTTCAGCCCTCAGATGATTTGTTATCTTGGCTATAACTTTATAAGAGTCGCTAAAATCACCCAGCTCATCCACCATGAATTCCTGACCCACAGGAACCATGTGAGATAATGTGTGGTTATTCTTATGTTAAGCTGTTACTTTTGGGGTTGTCTTTGTAGACAGAAGAGCAGAGAAAAGGGGAGTGAGGAGCAAAAGGGAACGTGAGGCCCAGATCCCAAGGGTCCTGAGTCTCCACAGCTCTCTTGGGTCCTGCCATGCATCGATAATAAATTGCTGTACTTTACCAGTTGGAAAAAGTAACAGATTGATCATCATGGAAACTATTCTTAGATGAACTGATTTTCATTGAATTGATTTTCTGTTAATAACCTAGAGATAGAATACCTAGCATGTTTTCATACTTTGGAATTGTAGAACCAGGGTTTTATAAAGCATTTCAATTGAGATATGTTAAAGTGGGGTTGATATGAATAAGTATTAAATAAGTATTGAAGTAGAAGATAGTAGAGACCGAGGTTTAGGAGACATGAATTACCATCCCCTCAATGTCATTGTAAAACAAATGTAATAAATTCCCTATCCATGGGTGAAAATACTTATACATTTTGATTTCTGGCAATCTTTGATTATGTTTGGGAATAAATTTACCTCTACAGGATGATGATAAGAATATAATTTGCAGATAGGGTAAAAAAAAGAAATTGAATATATAAATAATATCTCCACATTATTTAAAAGATGCAGTCCTGCTCTCACAAAGCTGTGGAGGCTGCTTCCCCTTGGAACACCCTCTGCTTGCAGCCAACGGGCTGGCTGCACCTGCAATGAAGGTTTCTGCGAGACTCAGTTTGAAAATTCCCATTTCACCGCCTGAAAAAGAGGAGAGCAGGAAAATGGGGGCTCCAAAGTGATTAAAACATGACCTCCTCAATTCTTAAGAGAGGATTGTGAGGAGGGTTTTGCTGTCCCCATTTTAGAAATGGGGAAATTCATGCCAAGAGATGTTAAGTAAATTACCATCTATTAATAGATGAGACTGAGACTTGAACCCAGGTCTTCCGGTTCTGTGGCTCATGGTAGTTCATGGAAGGTACAAAGTATCTTAGGGCAATGAAGGGTTCAGAGCAGGCCTCCCACAGCGGTGACACTTTGATGTGTGAACTATTTTGAGCTGAGGGCAATCGAGACCCTGTGAGACTCATGAGAAACTCCCCCCTCTCTCTTACAGAATTTGTTTGAGGCCTTCCCATAATAAGAGTTATTACCAGAAATACTGGGTGTCTATTCATTTTACTGTCCTGAAATGATCTTCCTCCCCTCTGAAGCCCCAGGATGCCTCGCTTCTCCCTCTCTTAGCTCAGAATGTTATGTATACCTTATTTTCCCTTTCTGCCTCCGAACCTCTCATGTATGTGGGTTCTCTGACTTTCTCATGTATGCGGAGTTCCCATACATATGTATGTTTCTTTAAATTTTGTTATTTTCTCTTGTTAACCTGTCTCAGATTGATTAGGTTATTAGACAAACCTGAAGAACCTAGGTGCTTAGAGGAAAGTTTGCTCCTCTCCCCAGCCCTTTCCCACTTTGTGATGGATGTGCAGTGTTGGCTGTAGGAACAGGGTCTGCCAGAGCACAACTGACTTTGCAGGTCTGGGAATATCTATGGAGGAGGAGCCACATTGCTTAGGATTACACTGTAAGAAAAGCAAAGTCCATGAGCTTCAAAGTTCAGCTCACAGGTTGCAAGCCAGGTCTCCAGCCAGGTCCTTAGCTGGAGGCAGGTGAAAGGCAACCATACATTGATGTCTCTCTCCCTCTCTGCCTCTCTTCCTCCCCCTCTCTCTACAAATAATGAAAAAAATCTAAAGGGGGACAGAGGGGAGCAAAAAGGGGATGGATGTAATACAACAACAATAAGATTTTTTTTTAAAGAAAAAAAAAGAAGAAGAGGTAAAGACAAACCAATGATAAGAATCTGGGCATTGGAAGGAGACTTGACTCAGGGTGGTGAACACACAATATAATATACAGATGATGTATGATGGAACTGTACACCTGAAACCTAAAGAATTTAATTAACCAATGTCACACCAATAAAGCCAATTAAAAAGAAAAAAAAAAACAAGTTCAGTTCAGGCATCAGCCCCCAGAAGCCTTCCCTGGAGCCACAAGGCCAGTGACTCTCTTAGCATTTGTCCCCTCATTTTGAAATTTTCTCTTTCTGTATTCTATTCTAGACCCCACACTCCTTGAGGGGCTAGACTCAGTCATCCTGGTACTCCCACCCAGCAACTAGCCTGGGGCTGGCAGAAGCTCACTAAATAACCACTGAGCCCAACAGAACTGAAGCAGGAGTGACAGGAGCTAACACACAGGGCTAGAAGGGGAGCACAGAACTGCCAGAATGGAGCAACAATTGTGATGCCCCCTTGCAGGGAGATGGCAGGCCTGAGAGCCAGGCAAGGCTGGAGCCAGGTGGTGTCTCTGGGGAATAAGTCCTGTGGAAGCAATATGCACATTGGAAGTATTTAAAATTTGCACCCATACATAGACCTGTAGTGAGTCAGACTGAGGCTTCCTAGAGGTCCCTCCTGATAATGAAAGGGTCATGTGGGGGTGTGGGGGAGCCCTCATTCTTGAGATCAGAGGCCCCTGAGTTAAAAGGGCTTCCAGTAAAATACTACCAGGGCTTTCCTCCCTTGAGTACCAATAAAAACGCTGTGCTACAAAATGCACACCTGCTATTTGATATACAGTTTCTTGATGCCTATTAACCAGCAGCCAGTCAACATGTCTGGCCACTAACAGGTGCAAGGATTTATAGAAAGTCCCTCCCTCCCAAGGTTTATAGTCTGATTAAGGAGAGAGGCAAATAGAAAAAAGGAACAAGCAATTCAAGGAGAGCATTCAGTTTATTTTTTTCCTTTCTTTCCCCTCATCTTTCTTTCACCTTTTTATTACAATTTCTTCCTATACCTCTCCTTTTCTATTTTCCTTTGCCTCCTTCTCTTCTTTCCTGCTTTAACTTTATTTCTGCTTGTCTGCCTTTCTCATTTTGGGTGCAAATGTTATGTATAGGTAGTTATTCTTCTCATTTCATACCATAATATCTTCATCAGTCTCTGCATTTCATTTTATTTATTTATTTTTAAAGATTTTATTTATTATTTCCAGAGAGGGAGGAAGGGAGAGAGACAGGGAGGGAGAGAGATATCAATGTATTGTTGCCTTTCAACAGCCCCCAGCCATGGACCTGGCTGGAGACCTGGTTTGCAACCTGGTTATGTGCCCTGGCTGGGGAATTTAACCAGTGACCCTTGGGTTCACAGTCCGGTGCCTTATCCACTGTGCCACCCACCAGGGCCTGAGTTTCATTTTATTATTTTTATAATATATTTTATGTGGCATCCTCATGTCCTGCATGAGGATTATTCTGCATGTTGGTATTTTGTAGGTATAATTTTCTTTCATTAAATACACAGATCTTAACTATACAGTTTGATGCATTCTAGACAAATGTCTGTATAAGTATAACCATCACCCAATCAAGATATAGAACATTGCCTTGGATGATGTGACTCAGTGGATTGGCACCAGCATGCAAAGCCAAAGTTTGCTGGTTTGATTCCCAGTCAGGGCACATAGCCAGGTTGCAAGCCAGGTCTCCAGCCAGGCCCTTAGCTGGAGGCAGGTGAAAGGCAACCATATATTGATGCTTCTCTCCCTTTCTTCCTCCCTCCCTGCCCTTCTCTCTGAAGATAATGAGTGAAATCTTTTTAAAAAAATGAGAGAAGATGTAGAATATTTGTATCTTCCCCAAAAGTTCTTTCATGCCTCCTTTTAGTCAACCCCTTATCCTCTAGAGGCAACTACTATTAATATTCCTATACCCCACACTAGTTTTGCCTAAGAAAAGAAAGCATAGGGTATAAAGTCGTTTATGTCTGGCTTCCTTCATGCAATGTAATGTTTTTGAAAGTCATCCCTATAGTTCACTCCCTGTGTTGCTGGGCAGTATTCCATTGCAAGAGCACATGTACTTTGTCCATTCATTAATTCATGAACATTTACATTGGCTATACTTTCGGACTATTATGAATAAGGCTGCTATGGACAGTTGAGCACAATTGATACAGAAAGATCTGATCAGATCAATGGGAAGGAGTAACAAGAGCTGTAGGAGGAGTTTGCCAAGGCAAGTTGAGGACAGGATTGGCTGAGAAACTGAACGCCTCCAGAATTCATGGAAATAAAAATGGGCTCCTGGGCTCTTCTTCCTCAAGATTTCCTGGGTGATGTTGCTGCAGCTGCCTGCATTTCCCAATGGATGGTATTCTGGATGGGAAGGAACTCTGGGTGTAGTCCTGGGTTAGGCTGGCTTAGCTGGGGTGGCAGGGTTATTCTTCTTTCGGTGTCCTAGAGGGACGACCGCTGAGGCAGAACCTGCCTATCTTCCAAAATTTTGTAGCTTTTGTATCTGATGTTATTTTAGTTTGTAAACTAACCTACTAGAAATAAAAACTAAAAATTAACAGGGGGAATGATAGGAGAACTCAGGTGTTAAGAGTTTAGCCCTTTTTTAAAATTTAGTTGTTGTTGTATTACATCCATCCCATTTCCCCTCCTCTCTGTCCCCTTCCCTGCCCACCCACTCCCCCCAAAGTCAATCCCAGTTGTCCATGTCCATGGTTCTTCCATGCTAGTTCCTTGACTAAACTGATCCCCTTCTTTGCCTCCTCCTCCCACCTACCCCCACCCCACTCCCCTCTGCCCACTGAAGATCAGTTTCTAGTATTCATGTATCTGATTCTGGTTCTGTTTTGCTTGTTTATGTGTTTGTTCATTAGTGTCCTGTAATAGGTGAGATCACGTGGTTTTTGTCTATCATTGACTGGCTTATTTCACTAAGCATAATATTCTCCAGTTCCTTCCATGCTGTTGTAAAAGTTAAGAGCTCCTTCTTTCTTTCTGCTGTATAGTATTCCATTGTGTAAATATACCAAAGTTTTTTAATCCAGTCATCAACTGATGGGAACTTAAGCTGTTTCCAGCACTTTGCTATTTGTAAATAGTGCTGCTATGAACATAGGAGTACACAGATTCTTCTGAATTAGTGTTTCAGGGTTCTTCCACTACAGTCCTAGTAGTGGAATTGCTGGATCAAAAGGCAGTTCCATTTTTAGTTTTTAAAGGAAACTCCATACTGTTTTCCATAGTGGCTGCACCAGCCTGCATTCCCACCAACAGGGTTCCCATTGCCCCACATCCTCGCCAACACTTGTTGTTTGTTGATTTGTTGATGATTGCCATTCTGACAGGTGTGAGGTGGTATCTTATTGTGGTTTTAATTTGCATCTCTCTGATGGCTAGTGATGTTGAGCATTCTTTCATATGCCTTTGGGTCCTTTGTATGTCTTCCTCAGAGAGGTGTCTGTTCAGGTCCTTTGCCCACTTTTTAATTAGGCTGTCTGTTTCCCTGGTGTTGAGTTGCATTAGCTCTTTATATATTTTGGATATCAAACACTTGTCTGAGGTATCATTGGCAAATATGTGTTTACACACAGTTGGTTCCCTTTGAATTTTGCTGGTATTTTCTTTAGCTGAACAGAAACTTTTCAGTACGATATAATCCCATTTGTTTATTTGTTCCTTTATTTCCTTTGTCCTTGGAGAAGTATTGGTGAAAATATTTCTGCATAAGATATCTGAAATTTTACTTTCTATGTTTTCCTCTAGGACTTTATAGTGCCACAGAGTATGTTTAAGTCCTTAATGTATCTTGAGTTTATTCTGGTGTATGGTGTAAGTTGGTGGACTAGTTTAATGTTTTTTGCATGTCCCTGTCCAGTTCTCTCAACATCACTTGTTGAAGAGACTGTTTTTACTCCATTTTATGTTCCTTCCCCCTTGGTCAAATATTGGTTGCCCATAGAGTCCTGGGTTTATTTCTGGGCTCTCTATTCCGTTCTATTGATCTATATGTCTATTCTTATGCCAGAACCAGACTGTTTTGATTACAGTAGCCTTGTAGTATTGTTTGATGTTGGGTAATGTGATTCCTCCTACCTTGTTCTTCTTTCTCAAGATTGCTGTGGCTATTCATGGTTATTTTTGGCTCCATATACATTTTTGAAGTATTTTTTCTATTTCTGTGAAAAATAAGTCATTGGTTATTTTAATTGGAATTGCATTGAATTTATAGATTGCTTTGGGTAATATGAACATTTTAATGATATTAATTCTTCCCATCCATAAACATGGTATATGCTCCCATTTATTTGTATCTTCCTTGATTTCTTCCTTCAATGTTCTGTAGTTTTCTGAGTATAGGTCTTTTACCACCTTGGTTAAGTTTATTCCTAAGTAGTTTATTTCTGCTTGTTGCTATGGTAAATGGGATTTGTTTTCTCTGTGTCATTATTGGTATACAAAAATGCTTTTGATTTCTGGATATTGACTTTATACCCAGCTATTTTGCTAAATTTGCTTATTAGGTCAAGTAACTTTTTAGTGGAGCCTATCCAGTTTTGTATGTACACTATCATATCATCTGCAAATAATGACAGTTTGACTTCCTCCTTTCCAAGTTGGATACATTTGATTCCTTTTTCTTGTCTGATAGCTATGGCTAGAACTTCCAAGACAATGTTGAACAGAAGTGGAGAAAGTGGACAGCCTTGTCTCATTCCTGATCTTAGTGGGAAAGCTTTTAGTTTTTGCCCATTGAGTATGATGTTGGCTTCAGGTTTCTCATATATGGCCTTGATTATGTTGAGGTGTGCTCCATATATTCCCATTTTGCTGAGTGTTTTTATTATAAATGGTTGCTGTACTTTATCAAATGCTTTTTCAGCATCTGTTGATATGATCATATGGTTTTTGTCTTTCATTTTGTTGCTATTGTGTATTACATTTATTGATTTACAAATGTTGTACCATCCTTGCATCCCTGGGATAAAACCCACTTGGTCATGGTGTATGATCTTTTTAATGTCCTGCTGGATCCGGCTAGCCAATATTTTGTTGAGAATCTTAACATCTATGTTCATCAGAGATATTGACCTATAGTTTTCTTTCTTAGTTGTGTCTTGCCCTGGTTTTGGGATTAGAATAATATTGGCCTCATAGAAAGAGTCTGAGAGTCTTCCCTCTTCTTGGATTTTTTGAAATAGGTTGAGAAGGATAGGAGTTAGTTCTTCTCTAAATGTTTGGTAGAATTCACCCATCTAGCCATCTGGTCTGGGGCTCTTGTGCTTTGGGAAATTTTGGATTACTTCTTCAATTTCACTAGTTGTTTTGGCCTATTCAGGCTTTCTGCTTCTTGTGGGTTCCATTTTGGTAGATTATACATTTCCAGAAATGTGTCCATTTCACCGAGGTTGTCATATTGCTTGTCATATAGTTGTTTGTAGTAATTTCTTACAATCCTTTGTATTTCTGAAGTATCAGTTGTGATTTCTCCTCTGTCATTTCTGATTGTGTTTATTTGGGTCCTCCCTCTTTCTCTTGATAAGTCTGGATAAAGGTTTATCAATTTTGTTTATTTTTTCAAAGAACCAGCTCCTGGATTTATTGCTTCTTGGAATTGTAGATAGTTTCTAAGTTATTCAATTCTTCTCTGATCTTGATGATTTCCTTCCTTCTACTTGCTCTGGACTTTGTTTGTTGTTGCTCCTCTAGTTCTTACAGCTATATGGTTAGGTTGTTTGTATAAACTTCTATCCTTTTTAGGTAAGCCTGTATTGCTATGAATTTCCCTCTGAGAAATGCCTCTGCTGTATTCCATAAGTTTTGGGCTGTTGTGTATTCATTGTCATTTGTTTCCAGAAAATTTTTTATTTCACCTTTGATCTCACTGTTAACCCATTCATTACTTAAAAGCATGCTATTCAGTCTCCATAAGTTAGAGTGTTTGTGTTTTTTTCTCTTGAGATTGGTTTCTAGTTTCAAGCCATTGTGATCTGAGAAGATGCTTGGTATGATTTCAATTTTCCTGTATTTGTGGAAGCTTGTCTTGTGACCTACCATGTGGTCTATCTTAGAGAATATTCCATGTGCATTTGAAAAGAATGTTTGTTTTGCTTCTTTGGGGTAAAAGGTTCTGTATATATCAGTTAGGTCCATTTCCTCTAGAGTGTTGTTCAATGTCACAATATCCTTGGTGATTTTTTGTTTGGAAGATCTGTCCATTGTTGATAGTGCAGTATTAAAATCCCCTACTATTAGTGTGTTGCTGTCTGTATTCTTCTTTAAGTCCTCCAAGATTTTCCTTATATATTTTGGAGCTCCTATGTTGGATGCATATATGTTTACCAGAGTTATTTCTTTTTGATGGATTGTTCCCTTGTATTATGAAATGTCCTTCTTTATCTCTTTTTATGGTCTTCATCGTAAAATCTATTTTGTCTAAAATAAGTATTGCTACTCCAGCCTTTTTTTCATGTTCATTTGCTTGATATATATTTTTCCATCCCATCACTTTCAATCTGTGTCGATCTTTTGCTCTGAGTTGGGTCTCTTGAAGACAGCATATATGTGGATCATGTTTTCTTATCCATTCAGCTACCCTGTGTCTTTTAATTGGTGCATTTAATCTGTTTACATTTAAAGTTAGTATTGATTAATACCTACTTATTGCCATCTTCCCATTTTGTACCTGTGTTCCTCTCTGTCTCTCTCTGTTTCTTCTTCTTCTTCTTCTTCTTTTTTTTTTAAAGCAGACTCTTTAGCATTTCTTGCAATGCTGGTTTGGTAGAGGTGTATTCTTGTAGTCTTCTTTTGTCTGACAAACTCCTTATTTCTCCTTTCATTTTGAATGAGAGCCTTGCTGGGTAGAGTATTCTTGGTTGCAGGCCTTTGTTTCCCATTACTTGAATTTTTTTTTGCCATTCCGTTCTGGCTTGTATTGTTTCTATTGAATCATCATTTGATAGCCTTATTGGAGCCCCCTTATATGTTATGTGCTGTTCCTTTCTTGATACTTTTAGGATTCTCTTTTGTCTTTGAAATTTGCCATTTTTATTATAATGTGTCTTGGAGTGGGTCTGTTTGGGTTTATCTTCATTGGGACCCTCTCTCCTTCATGTACTTGAGTAAATTTTTCACTCATCATGTTAAGGAACTTTTCTATCATTACTTTTTTGAACAGCCTTCCCTTTCCTTGTTTCTCTTCTCCCTCTGGCATCCCTATTATGAGGATATTATTGCCTATCATGTTGTCCTGCAGCTCTCTTAAAACCTCTTCATTTTTGTTCAGCCTTTTTTCATTCTGTTGCACTACCTTGGAATATTTTTCATGTTGTCCTCTAGCTTGCTGATCTGATCCTCTGCTTCCTCTGGCTTGCTATTGCATCCTTCTACTATATTCCTCAATTCAGAAATTGTATTCTTCATTTCCTCCTGGCTCTTCCTGATAGTTTCTAGGTCCTTTTTAATGCCGGTATAGTTTTCAGTAAGTTCCTTGTAGCTTCCTTAGAGTTGTTTGTAGCTTTCTTTGAGGTCGCTGAACTCATTGAGCTTCTCTATCATCATTATATTTAGTTCCATATCTTATAGTTTGGTTGCCTCTTTTTCATTTAGTGATCTTTCTGGGGATTCTTCTTTTCCTTTTGGTGATGGACAATTCTTTTTTCCCCATTTTGGATGTCTGTTTTTGCTTGTTTTTGTCTTGGATTAATCTGCTTTGATTCCTTGCCTTTGTGTAGCACCCTTCTGTGTTAGGAGATTTGTGGAGTTCAGTGTTGCAGTCTCCTAGATTTCCTAAACTTGTTGCTCTTGGGGTGGCCTTTATGGCACTAACTTGGGCTGTCTGGTTCTATTTTGGATTTGTTGTGTGTGTTGTCCCTTTCCCTGCAGTTGACTGATTGAGAGACACTCCTTCTATTCAGTCTCATACACTTTTTTTTGAGGTGTTCCTGCTCTTCTGTAGGTCTCTGCAGCCTCTGGGCTGTGCACCCCTTAGTCCAAATGCTTACCAATCTAATTCACAGGGAACTGCAGACGTCTGGTGGTCATTACCCTATCTTCCAGTTGCTCTGGCACTCAAGAACGCCATTAGCACTTCCCTCTACTGTGTCACCATCTTCCTAAACCTCCAAACTTTCAATCCTTCCTTCCAAATCCACTCTACATAGTTTTCCCCCTAAAGGACAATTATATTCTTTCTGTTGTTCAAAACAAAAATTTTATGTCTTTTCTTAACTCTTTTTTTCTCTCTCAAACTTCACATCTGGAAGGGGAGCAGTTTAGACAAGAACCTAGTATAAAGGAACCATGGATATGGACAACAGGTGGGATTAACTTTGGGGGGAATGGGTGGGTGGGGAGGGGGACAGAGGGGAGCAAAAAGGAGATGGATGTAATACAACAACAATAAAATTAAAAAAGAAAAAAAAAGATATGTCAAAAAAAAACAAAAAAAAACAAAAAACCTTCACATCCAATTATTCAGAAAATTCGGTTGGCTCTACTATCAAAATGTCCAGAATTGAACTACTTCTCACCAACACTACCAGCTAGGTCAAAATTATCATGATTTGTTGCCTGGATAGGCTGTAACTCTCCATGTATAATAAAGTTTAAAATATTTTTTCAAAAATTTTTTCTTAGATTCTTCACTAAGCTAATTCCTAGATATTTTCTTAATCTTGTTACTGTTGTAAAGCATATCATATTTTCTAGTAAATTTTCTAGATGGTTATTTCTGGTATAAGGTGCCAGGTCTGATCTTGTCTGGTCCAAGAGTACTAAACTATGACAGCAGGGAGGGATCTCATCCAGTTTTGAAGAAGAACTTGCTCAGAGACTTTGGGAGATTTTGCATGCTTTATTGACTGTGGCAAGGTAATAACCACAGAGAGTACAGGTATTTCCATACCTACTCTCCTGCTTTAGCAGCAGCCAGGCACTAGGGGTGCTGGTGGTGTTGGCGTTTCTACACATGTTTTTTCCACTCTCCCACAACAGCAGTGCACATGTCAAGCTTACAGCAAGGGCAGCCTTATACACACATTGGGACAAAGGAGGTTCTACGCCACAGGGTTACTTAGGGGGTGACATCAGTCTGCTCAAAGTTGCTAACTCAGATACCTTTGAGCCTAGTGTTCTGGAGGTTACAGAGATAAGAGTAACTCTAAAGCTGACTCCATGGCTGACCCCATAGGAAGGCCCAGCCATATATAGACAGGGGACTTCCTTCCCCTGAGATAAGGGTATGTGTAAATTGATATTTGTATGCAACTATCTTGCTGGACTTTCTTTTTTATATAAAAAGATTTTTATTATTTTTGGAGAGAGGGAAAGGGAGAGAGGAAGAAAGGGAGAGAAACATCAATGTATGGTTGCCTTTCACCTGCCTCCAGCTACAGACCTGGCTTGAGACTTGGCTTGCAACCTGGTTAGGTGCCCTGACTGAGGAATCGAACCAGCAACACTTGGGTTGGCAGACACTTGGGTTCACAGGCCAGTGCTCAATCCACTGAGCCACACCAACCAAGTGTTGGACTTTCTTAATAAGCAAATAGTTTGTCTATTAAGCCTGGTAGATTTTCTATAAAGATCCTCAGGAAACAGTGATAGTTTTGTCTTTCCTTTTAAACCTTACATCTCCTTTTGTTCTTGCCCTATTGCATTTTCTAGTAACCATATTAAAAAGTAATGCAAACAAAAATTTCAGGTAAAATACATTCTAAAAATACATTTTATTTGAAAAAATATATCCAAAAGCACAGGATTTTTCTAAATTATTTACTCAATCTTCCTATATCCCACTGCTTTCTCTTAGATTTCTTTCTTTTCTTTGCTTAGGTAATATTTTACAAAATACTTTTATTGTATATTAAAATTATGAAGAACTTATATGATTAAGAATGTCTTTATTTCATTCTTATATTTAAGAATTGTTTAGCTACATATAAAATATTAAATTCGTAGTTTTTTGTCTTTATCTTTAGAAGCTTTATTTGCTTTTTTCAAATCTGACTTATTCAATAGTCTATTTTTTCTTATTTATTGATAGTTTTAAAAAAATACTTTCTTTCATGTAATTCCAGCCTCTGAAGGCTTTGGAGTCTAAATCTATTCTGCATTGTTCCCTCTGACTTTTATTTAGGGAAGCTTGCTTCCTTATGATTTTGGTATATGTATATATTTTTATTTTTAAAGATTTTATTTATTCATTTTTAGAGAAAGGAAGGGAGGGAGAAAGAAAGGGAGAGAATTATCAGTGTTCCAGAGATACATCAATTGGTTGCCTCTCCCATACCCCCAATTGGGGACCTAGCCCACAACCCAGGCATATGCCCTGACTGGGAATCAAACCGGCAACATTTCAGTTCGCCAGCTGGCACTCAATCCACTGAGCCACAACAGGTAGGTAGGTATATCTATATATTTTTAAATTTTGAATTTTTATTTGACTGAGTTTAATCTTTAGCAAAACTGAGGAACCTCTGTCAGAGATGATTACCACTAAAAAAAAAAAAAAATGTGTTTGATTCTGCTACACTTGCAACTTTTTAAACTTAATTATAAATTAACATTTCTCTGACCACTGAGGAATTATAAATTGAACATCAGACCCAAGCGAGGAAAGGCCAGTGGTTGCAAACTCTCAGGGGATTATTGCATAATTATTCTCCTTCTGACATCATGCTAGAGAGAAATGTATTTCCTAAATGATTCCTTCATTTTAGGTAGTGGATTTCTTTTTTAATGCCAACCCTTTCACTAAAAATGTGGCCAACTTTATAGAAAGATATCCAATGGTCCTCCAACATTTATAATGTGTCAGGTCTCAACCTATACCACCTGTATGACAAGCTATTAACACTTAAAAGTTCTAGGTTCTTAAGATCACCATTTGCCCTAGAACATTCACTCTCATCCATTTGTTGAACATATGTGTGCTCAGCCCATACCTGTTCCAGGCTTTGTTCCTGAGCAAATAAATAAATAAAACAATCAGAAATCCCTGCCTCATGGAGCTTACATTCTAATTCAGCAGCCTTCATTTTCACCCTTAGTGACTACACTTGTTTCATTTCTTTTTTGTTGGGGGAGAGGGGAATATAGACTAGATTTACTTGCTTATGGATTCAGTACTGTATTTTAAAACATTTAAATATTTATGCAGCTTTCTGATGTTTTTCATGGGGAGGTTCCCAGCATATCTAGTCTGTGATGCTTCTGGGACTAGTCACATATTTTATTTTCCAAACCCAGTAACTTCAGTTCATTCTCATTATTCCATTATCATGTTTTGAGTATTATTTCTTAGTTACTTGAAGATATATACAGGCTTATTAAAAGTTTTTTTTTTTTTTTTTTTGTTTTTGTTTTTGTTTTGCTTATTTGGTCTATTAATTCTTGTCTGGTATAATTTTTTCAGTTTATTATGTTCTTTTACATATTCTTTAAATAATATCATTATTTTTCTCCTCTGAACTCTTATTTCCTGGGTTCTGTTAAAGCTAGTAATTGCTCTCCTATCATACAAAAAATTAGCAAATAAAATATATTAAATAAGTGTTTATAGCAGCACAAGACTGTGACCCTAGAGAAAAGGGAAACAAATAAAGTGAGCCCCACAATTGTACCAGTTTATGGCCTAGAAGAAGTTTCTAGGCCAGAATGCAGGGAGAAGGAACCCAAGACAGCTCATCAGTCTCACTGAGTGGAGCTAAAGGTCTTAGTTTGGAAAGGCAATGGAAGCTAGAATTTGCTGGACTGATGACCTTAGAGGAGGCAGCTGCCTAGAGCAAGAGCTCTAGAGAGCAGAGGGTTTCCCTAGAGCCTTAGACAGAACAGTATGATTTGTGTGTTTGTGAGAAGAAACTCCATGGTACCAGGGAAATAAGTGCTGAAAGGCTGAACAATTTCTAGAATTCTTACAAGGTTGGAAGGAGACCTCATACATAATACAGAGGGCATTGGATAGAATCCTCAGAAGGGTCACATCTCACTAGTGAGCCTAAGTTAGGCCTATAGCAAAGGCTATTCTGGATCAATCCTGGTAAACCTGAAGAGCAAGCCTCTGAAGGATTAATCTGATCTGCAAATAACTCAACTGCAAGTCAGATCACAGACCAACACTCTTTAAATGAATACAACAGAATTCACCAACCTAAATTTTTGCTGCTTAACATTAAATATTGTTTATCATTTGTATTAGTTAAATTTCTTGAAACCATATAGCCTTGGGTTTTAAGTCGTTAAGAATTTCCCATGCCAAAGGACCTGAACAGACAACTCACTGAGGAAGATATACAAAGGGCCCAGAGGCATATGAAAGAATGCTCAACATCGCTAGTCATCAGAGAGATGCAAATTAAAACTGCATTAAGATACCACCTCACACCTGTCAGAATAGCAATCATCAGCAAATCAACAAACAACAAGTGTTGGCGAGGATGCGGGGCAAAGGGAA